>JAIPRK010000038.1:552460-567143 GCA_025469195.1 Chaitophorus viminalis | reverse complement strand
TTGGCCAGCCAATTAAATTTTATAGGTGTTTAAAAAAAAAAAAAATTACAAAAATCGAAAATTTAAATTGTCTATAAATAAGTCAAAATATGTCAAAATACTTTGAAAACTTAATCATGTATAGAGAACATCAATATAAAGATTTGGTGAAAATTTCATGTTGTTGCGGTTTTTCGTTTTTGAGTTAGTGATTTTGCGTAAAATTTCCCGTTTTTTCGTAATTTTTTTAACGTTTTTTCGATTTTTGCAAAAAGTATTAAAAAAGTTGTATTTTTGACTTGCCCAAGTACCATCTACATTCACTTTCCTTTCAGAAAAGTTGCTGTATAAGTAAATCAAAACATTTTTACTGCAAAAAAAGTTGTCAGACACAAAAAAAAAAAAACACACATCATTGTAAAATCAATAGATTTCATCACTCCGTTCAGAATCTAAAACGATTTACTCAATTACATGTTTGAACATTTATTTTTAAAATGTTAGTTTAAAGCTCTAAGATATTAAAAATCTAATCAAAGTAGGTTTTTTTTAAAAAAAAAATAGAAAAATAATTTAGAAATTAATAGAATTAGTTATATTTTAATTTTCTAAATTTTGACTGGGAATTGTGTAAAATAATTAAGTTATATTCTTGACTATAAATATAAATTAATATAATTAATAGGTAAATAATTTAGTTGTTTTCTTACCTCAATTAGAAGTTTTATTAACTTATTACCATGGTATTACCACATAGGTTATACCGTATCAAGTATACCTTATATGCAAACACGCAGTTACTGTTATTGAAACCTGGAATATCAGTTTTTTAACTCACTGACATTTCTTCCTTTTTCCTTTAGTACTTTTATACTCCATGCGATATTTTTAGATTGCTTTAAAAGTTTAAAATGTTATCGTTAGTAAGTTCTCCAAACGATGTAAATTAAGACGAGAAAAAAATAATATGCTGAAATGCAGGACAATCCTCTTTAAAATACTATTTAAATAAATAAGTACTGTTGAATTATAACTGGTAAACGTATTAAAAGAAAACTCGTTAATATTCAACTATTGTTTATTTGGACAGCCGAACGAGTATAATGAGGACTCTTATAAAACGTAATTTTACTATCATTCATTACATAATTGGACATCTAGAGAGTTACAACACTGCTATTATTGTTAATGTGTGCATTATTACGATTAAAAAAAAAAAAAAAAATAGGTAAATTATCTGAATTGTATTATAAATAGTTAGGACTTCGATAGTTGTTGATTATGTTGCGTAAATTATGGTCTGTATATGCGAAGTTAACATATATACTCGAATCGAACGAAGAATCGAAAAGTCAGTATAGTTAGAAATATGATATTGAAACTGAAAAAATAACACGTTTCTACAAACATCTACATTACTGGCTGGCGCCATGATACAGACGTCGATTGAACTATTCTTTGTGCAATCTTCTAACCACAATAATTGCCGTCACCACTATTACTTGTTGTACTGAAGTACGCTGTATGCGCTCAGTATTTCCCTTTTATACATATACCTACAGACTACAATGATATACACTGTGCACAAATGTACAATCATAACTATACTTACTACTTACGTCTTAACACTGTAGAAGAAATATGTAGAATTTATATAACTATATCGTATATCCTATGTTAGTATATTACAATTACATTAGAACGAATGGAAAACGTGCGTCCTTGTCGGTTACCACCTTGCGCGCTAGTTTAACGATATATTGACATTAGACTGTAAATGTGGGGAAAAAAAACAAAATTACAATCCAAGAATTCGACTCATAGTATTGTACCTACTGCCTATAAGCTATAGGTACTTGTGAAACTCGTAAAACCGTGGTGTATGGAATCTTGGATTCAACATCATTACACGATATGTCATAAATCATTATAAATATATATATATTATTTTATGGTCATTAACGTTTGGTCATATATAAATATATATATTTTATGTCGATTCTTTTATTCATAAAGAGAAGTTTAAATAATATAGATACCTTACGAGTGAATAGTTAAGTATGAATAATTACTTGATATTGTATATCATTTAATTCTATGCATAAGATACATGTGTTTAAATGTTAATAATACCAGTAGTACTTAACAAAAAAGTAGTTTTATTACATATACATAGATTAGGCCTTAGAACTTCATGCATTTGAATATTTCTTAAAAAACTACATAATATTATTCAGAAACTGATTCGATAATCATTAATTGGATGCTATAAAGTCTATATCTCTAATCAAAATATAAAAATGTATGTTATTGCATGTGTTTACTAAATTTATGTGACCTTGCATATTTATGGATTTGAAACATATTATTGCGTCTACTATGCTTGTACAATTGGTTACTACACCGAGTATTTATTATAAATTTGTTGTGATTGGCTTAATATTATTTGACATATTTTATTCAATGGTATAAAAGGTCTATTCTTACCAAGCGCAGATTTCAATGATTCCATCAAAAATATACGAAATACTTTATTCATTTGTTAATAAATAATTTTAAATGTTAACATTAAAAATTGTAATAAAAAATAAAATATTTGATTAATAACGAATTTTTTAAGTTTATTCTCATAAAAATAAATATATTTTTATAATAACAATTAGCTTACTGTTCTATACGTTTGAGCTTTTTTCTAGTATGCATATAGTCCATTGTTTTTAGTGTATGAAATAAACTTATATATGTATATTGTATAGCCATATAAGTATTGCATGTATAGTATTCAATATAATATTATTACTAATGCAACTATCCTACCCTGTTGACACACTGATCTTCTGTGTTTTTCTCTATAGATGTAATGTTGAAATCATAATATTATTATTATTATTATTATTATTATTATTATTATTATTATTATCATTTTGTGTCTCGAGAGTCAAGTGTGTGTATGTGTGTGTGTGTGTGTATGTGTGTGTAAACAAGCGCAGGCGGCAGTGGCGGGCGGTGACGGCGATTACCGTGGCGACAGTGGCGTCGACGACTGGCGGCCGGCCGTCCGACGGACGCACGGAGCGTTTTTAATCCCGTGCCGTAGGGTCCGGTCACGTTCGATACTGTACTTGGACACAGACGCACAACAGATAAAGACATAATAATAATAATAATAATATTATTATTATTATTATCTCTTATGCGTACGCCATAACACATAACTCCCGCGGCTAGCCCGTATACACGTCGCCACTGTGATGTGTGTATAGTGTGTTTTGCTCCTGCCCTATGCTGCGCCGCCGGTGAGTGTCCGCGCGACGGACGCGATATCCATCCATAATACGTGGTTGAATAGCCAACCCATGGGTAAAGCACGCTGTGTGTGCTAAGCACGTATATAACACCTATATCATAAGGTTCTTTATTCGTGTGCATACCTGTATATTATATTATTATATTTCGACTTCTTTTACTTCTTTTATGTATTATCCATGTCATTTCCTCATTTTTCATCCGTACCCTCCCCCCTACCACCACCACCACCACCACCCCATCCACACCAGACACCACGTACGCAATTGCATTTTTCTGGTACACGTTACATGAACGTCGACGTTTCAGCCCCGTTGCGATCATAAAACATGACGGTATAGACCCATTCAATTTGTATGCACAAGCCCACTCGCATTTATATACCGCCGAGATTTTGTATTTTAAATATAGGACAGTTTGTGCACTATTATTGTAGTTAAGTATAGTAGTAGGGCATTTCGTATCGCGGACAATTTGAATATATTATAGTAGGTACTTATAGTGTAAAACCGATATCAGCAAGATACTATATAGGTAGGTACTATAATTATACGATATTCTGCGTTACCAATGTTGGTTAAAGGTATTAACACGCTATCCGTCTGTCACGTCTCAACAAATCGCTTGATTCGTCAAAGTGGAATTTGTCGTTTTTCTCAACCAAACTCGATGTAAAGATTTTTGTATCGCCAAATCGTTTTCTGCCCTCCTCGAGATTTTCAATCCTCCCATATCCCATCACTGTCTCGCTCACGAGAAACTTGAGTCTAAAGTACCGCACGAAATTACATAGATTTCGAGAAACTCTTCAAGTATTGAATACCTCGAGCTTTTTGGCTTATGCGTGATTATCCGATTAAAGTGTTTATCCATTATTTACACCAGGCTATTCCCACCTAAAATACATAGGTACAGCCCTCTGCAATTTGGGTTCCTCTGTCAAAACTATGTTAAATAAGTTTTAGTTTTTGTGTTGTCTCAAATTCCACCAAATTTATACTGATCAGTGGTAAAAATAGTCAATCAAAATAGTGTAAACGCCTAATTATCATAAAATTATCATAATCAACCTTATCAAATTATATTGTTATCGTTAACTACAAAATGTCCACAATTAATTATCACCAGATAATTGTTATCGTACATTACTAACTCTTAAGAATCCGTTTACTATTTTTTTGATCCTAAATTAGTAAATTTGACACTTATAATAATATATATATATATATACATTATATAATATACATATACATAACACTATTCTAAATTTCTCCCAAAGCATAAAAAAAATCACAAGAAATGGAAAAAAAATTGACTACAATAAATTCAAGAATTTCTTTCAACAAAATGGCATGTCGGTGATGGTTTTGAGTTTTAAAACATTTTAAGACATATCCTTATTTTGGAAATTATTATTAAATAATAAATTAAAATATTTCCCGTAGTTAAAAAAACTTCATATTTAAATAAACAATAAAAATACTTGAACTAACAAATTATCCATAAAAAATATATAGGTAATAGGTATACCAACTTATAAATACTAATATTATTCTTTATTCTCCTTTAGACTCTTATACCTAATATGTTTCTCTTATTTGTTGGTAACTCTAAATAGTCTATACCATCGATATAATACCAATTTAAATCAATTATGTTTTAAAATTTTAAAAATTATTTTAAATTTAGTTTCTATGTTATTATTTATTTATATATTATTTGATTCGTATCAATATATAAACAAATATAGCTGGCATAGTTGTTGTCAGAACCCAAGATAATCCAGAAAGCATGTTTTGTAAATATATGATATATATGAATATAATGAAACTTGGTCTGCAAGATAGTTCTGAATGCATTAACTGAAAAGCCATGTTCACTTATATTATGCAAAACAATTTCTATACTGTATTCTTTAAAAATTACTATTTTAAGATATACACCCGTTTATTCAATAACTTTAGAAATATTATCATTGCATTTTTAACTTTTGGCGCGTTACAAGTGTTTTTTAAATATTTAAGTGCACACTGCACATAGATGATTTATAGGCTCATATTAACATTATATATGCAAGATATATAAACATGCTGTTTATTTTAAAAGCTATGGCGTCGCTAGCAATCTTAGTTTAAATTTGTCTACATTTAAAACTGTATTCGCTTTATTATATTTACTTTAACTTTAAATGTAGCTGTAATTACAAATATATAAAAAAAATTGGCTCTGTATCATTTTATTTTTAAAAATTGTGATATCTCTATTTTATAATATATATTTTTGGTACACGTACTTTTGGCTAGCATTCGAGATTTTAGTAATATTATTTAAATATATTTATTTCAAACAGTATTTTTCATCGTCAACCTCAACGTATGCATGTATAATTTGCAGATCATAATTAATAATCTATAATAAGATTTATTATTTTCATATAGCAATAAATTGTGTATCTAAGAAATTTATTTACCTATAATATAGGTATAGGTACTAATTTATTTATAAATTAAAATGTAATTGAACTATGAATACACTCGCTTAGATGTATTAACCTATATGTATATTCCTATAAACGTGTATATTTCGCTCAAAATTCTAGGTGTCATAGGTAGGTACTTTCAATTTTTTGCTGATTAACAATTTTAAAATAATTTATATAAGGAGCTTGAAATAGTATCCTTAAACAAGATTTTAAACTTTAAAATTATACTAAATTATCAGCAATCAACAAGTCGTGAGGAAAGGGTGTTATAATTATTTTGTGTTGGTATATTAGTGTTGAAATGTATAAAAATTGTAAATCATAATTGTAATTATTTATAATACAAAAATATCATTCAGTCACTCAATTATACGTAAATATTTTATTACAAATGATCTGTAACTATTTTTTTATTGAATTGACACAGTATTATTTTATAAATTTAATGATTGGAAAAATTAATTTTTTTATTATTAATTTCTTTGATTTTTCGGATTGTACATCTAAAATAAAATCCGGATATCTCAGATATCAAGAATGTTCAGCTATAAATATTGGAAATTATATTCTAATTAAATATTAACGGTTTATTGAATATAAAATTATATTATAATTAATCTTTCAAATTTCACGATTTTAAAAAGAAATATATTTTTATATTTATTATTGTTTTGCACAAAATTAATAATTTATATACAATAAAAAGTACTAATAAGGTTCCATGTAATTTTTGCGGTTATTTAGTCTTGGCAAAATAGTTCAGCAGAAAATCGTCATGAGTCATTTGGTTATAAAGATATTCTACTGATCTAGAACTTTTTCTAATATTTGAAAAAACCGGTTTTAACATATTTACCAGAAAATCTTATGGTTGGTAGTTTTTTATTTTGAGGATACCTATATTGGCCGTGATTATAGAAAAAGACGAAAAACATCCTTTCGATTTTCTGTAGCTGTATGGGCGTTTATTCTATATTCGAATGATGTATTCTACGTATTATATTATTCCACGTACAAATAATGCAGTGAAAGGCTGGCACAATTGTTTCAGTGCACTGTTAAATTCAGCTCACCCATCCATTTGGATTTTTATTTACGCGTTGAAAAAGAAAATAATACAAACTAGTTTAATGTTAAACAATTCCTTACTGGCATTCCTCTGTGGCTTTATCCATAAGAAAAGTTTATAGATTCTGTAATTCAAATTATTAAAAAATTAATTTCAACTTTTTATCCAAAATCAAACAATGGTCAAAAATTTAAGATTATTTAAGAGGAATAGATATCAATTTTCAATTTTCAATTCAGATTTATTTTAACTTTATTATTATAATGATTTATTTTTAATGTGATGAATACATATTTTAATAAATTATATTTATTGTAACGCGCTCAGAAGATGCTCGTTGATATTATCTACGACTTATATTCTAAGTGACCATTTTGGCTTTTTACTACGACCAACTTACGCAACACCTTTGATTTGTGCCTCGCGGTGAATAAATATTTATTTGTAAATTTAAAGTAATTTTTACTTGAATTTGTGTTATAACTTATGAGGTTAATTTAACATCTTAAATATAACATGAAAGTCTAAATCATCTGATCATTCATGTCCATATTGGGCCAAAAATATTGACCCTATTAGGTACTTTGGGGTCCGCACAAAATAGTGTAAATCAGCTAGAGGGTCTCCAACCTTTTTTTTATGGAGGACCAAATTTTAAATTTGCTTTGGAATCGCGAGCCAAAATTACTTAGAGATGCATGTACAAGAAAGTCACAGGATGACTCTGTAGTCTGTATTATTGTATATATTCAAGGATAGAAGAACGGGGTTCCACCATTGAATTGCATTAAGAATCATAATAACAGATTCAAAATGATTTATAGTATACGTCATCATTGATTATGACTTAGGATAGGATATCATGCTCTAAAATACCTCAAAATTTGTATGCTCTTAAAATATCTTTTTTTTTCATAAAAAAAAACCAAAACCACAAATTAATTTATTATTGATTATTTTTATTTCTTCTTTTTCAAGATTGAATACAAAATTTCAATTATAAATGTTTCTTAAATCTTTCCCACATTTTCAAAATTTTGAAAATAGTTAGTAATTTTAATGGTTTTTTCTTAGAAAATTCGTATTAGATATTGTATAATATGTGTAAAAAGTGCCTAAATACAGATACAGCAAAATATGCACTTGTAGAAGAAAAAGAACTAAATATGCGAAATAAAAATGATTGCATTAAACTCGTAATACTACATATGACGCGAATTTCTACAGAACTTGGCCATATTTTGAATGATTATTGAAAAACATGCAAACCCCTATGTAGGAGGTCTCTAGCCATAATTATTACATTCCGAAAGTGAACCACCTATAACCAGGTGGGGGTTCTCGGGTACAGTACATACGCGAGGGGTAGTCGCTGGAGTCGAGGCGAACCGAGTAAAATGTATTACGAGTATACAACAGCGCTGCTTGTTCGGGGGCAGTGCTCTACGGACAAAGGGGGACGACCACTTTATTGACACACACACGCACGCACCCGCGCACTAGACACCTCCCCTGTGAGAGGGATTCGTGCGTGCGGCGACATGGTGGGTGCGGAGCGAAACGTGCGCGCACGCGTCATCGTGGCCGCCAGCCGATCCGGTGCGAGAACTCGGCCCAGCCTGCACGCACGAAGAGTGCGTGTATAGGACCGTCATCAGAAGGCACGTGCGACGACGGCGTCGGTGGAGACGGTGGCGGCTCCGGCGGCGGCGTCGACAACCGCAGTCGCACAATATAATAATACATGTAAAAATATAGAAAAAACGACATAATAGAGGCGGACGCGGGCGCCAGGGGATCGGCGAAGGTGTCTGGTGTACGACGTATTGTTTCAGGCGTCGCCGTCGTCGTCGACGGTTGGCGCGCGCGTGCGCGACCCGAGTCCGATAATTAATCGTCGCTAGTAAATAATATTAGTACGCGGCCGCCGCCGTGGCGTCAAATCCAGCGGCCCACGTTTTCCCTGCCGCCGCCGCCAGCCAGCCGCTGGGCTCGTCGCGTTCTGGCGGCAGCGTCGACGGCGGCGGCGGCGGGTTGAAAATATATAAACGGCACCGCGCGACGGCCGTCTGCACCACCCGGCGGCCGCCTCTACACGCTACTATTATAGCACCGTGTAGTATGTACGTATTACGCTACGGCGGCGGCGCGGCGACGACGATGGTCGCCAGTCAGCGGCAGTGTGCTGTCCGTACGCGTTCGCTTCGCACGTGTTCCGAAGTGTTTGCGTTCTGCCTCCGCCGCCGTCACCGGCCGTCTTCCGTCGCGGTCCATGCATTTCCACGCGCCCGGTCGCGTGTTCATATCTGAATATTTTTATTATTAGTAGTATTACGCCGTTCGTTGCCCGGTTAATCCTTTTTCGGTCATCCAAGTGCATTCGATTTTTTTCCGCGTACTTTATTCCGTGAGAACAACCAATTGTTTTCGACGACGCACGTGATGCGTGATAATATCCGCGGTGACCGTGTACGGCTAATAACCCGTTGTAATCGTTAAGGCGAATAGTAAAGTCGGTAAAACAGCCTGACCGGGGACCTCTGTTAAGTTGTGCACAGTGCAGTTGTTGTGGAATAGTAATTTATAGTGGAATAATATACACAGCACTGCGCGGGTGACGATCAGACGTCGCCGTAGTCGTCCCCGCGAACCACTGCCGTCGCGATGGTGGTCTGTAAATGCACCGCCGCCGCCGTGTTGTGTGTTCTAGTGACGATTTTGGCGACCGTGGCACTGGCAGCCAGGAAACACCCGCCTTTGCTCGAAGACAATGCCTTGCCCAAGAAACCGTCCAGGGTGACAGGTATACCACTAGAATTATAACATACTTTTTGGAGGGAGGGGGTGTTTACGGCAGATTCGAATTCTGGCGCATTACGAGTGGCTCGAATAATATTAAAATGTGATATTGTATTATTATAATTAATAAATGGTATGCTTGCTTTTGGTTTTGCCATCGCCACACGATGAAAGAGCCGGTCGTTGTTTTCGTAAACCGATTTTTGGCAATTTTACAAATATGCCTCCCTCGTCGTCCGGGGCTATCGCAATTTATTTGTTCCGATTATTTTTAGCGTTAATTATCTACGTGCCTGTATATCTGTTCATAGTACATACATACATGTGCGCGCGTGTGTGCAAACTGCAATAGTGAGTGTGTGTACGTAAACCATGCCCGTCGTCCGTGTATATAAAAATATAATAATATCGTGCATAAATGTGTATTACCGTGATATTATGAAAACAATGTGTTTAAATTGCCTATATTTACGTCTTATCTCCGTGCGTGGTTTGTATTATAATAATATACTGCACGTTTGCACTGCTTCTCGCTATAATATAAATGCGGTGCTCGTGCCCACACGTTATAGTGCATTATTGTGCATTATTCAACGTGACGTTATCCTCGAATCGCACGTGTGCACTTGTCCGTTTACCTGCGGCCCGCGGTCATATACTTTTTTACCGTCTTGGTACTATTCTACTATATTACCATACGTACGCATGTGACTGTGAGTCATCTGCGTGGCCACGTCCGTTTAAAATGGAAACGTGAGAAAAGCAGACCTCTTAAAACGGCCGGCAGTGCAGCGTTATCTTTTGTTTCTGGTTTCTCTAAACAGTTTTCCATTATCTGCAGTAAATATAAAGGCACGTTTCACGAAAACGATTCGCATGGTTTTATACTTATAAATGATAATATATAGGTAGGTACATACCTACTACATAATGTTATAATAGGTCCTATACATTATTTACCTGCTAGAAATGTTGCTGCGCGAATAACCACCGTGCACATCGTTTCGAAAAGTATTTTATCGAATTTATACAACTACTGTTAATATTAACGTTTATATTACAAGATCAGTGGAATTTGTTGACTCGTTTGACTTGTCAAATTTCAAATTTCTAAAATAAGACCGTTATTGTGTTTTTGTATTTTTTCAACGTCCATTTATTCTGACGTCTATTTAAAATAGATAGAAAAAATATAAAAAATAATAATGCGCGAATACAATTGACGTGGTAGGTATGTTACAGTGTATTAAGTGAGATACTATGCAGTATACGCACATTATTCGGTCCGTTCCATAGGATACAAAAACCTGGAATAGCGTGTGGTTAATTGCAAAAAAAACGTGACACGAGAATAGCACGTACAACTATATACCGTGTGAAAATCACCAAGAAACGAGACATCTGAAGATAAACCATTTTGTTGTTATCTTCACAAATTTACTATATATAATGAATATGCACCTATAAAGTGTTAAGAAATATACAATAAAATCACCAACCTATTAGAATTTAGACTAAAAAGATATTAATTATTATATGATTACAATAATAAGACGTATGACAATGAGATATAATTATATTATATTGCTTGTTAATTCCAATAAAATTGGAATTTTGTTATTTAACGTATCTTTATTAACAAGATAAACAACGTAGATTTATCTCCCAAACGTTTAACTTAAGTTGGACTTTACTTTTAATTGATAGAAACAAATTAAAAACATTTATGGATGTAAAATTTCAATGGAACAGTGATTGGACAAAATTACATAACTAAATAATACTTTTTATTATTGGAAAACTAACAAATACATTTTTAATCTAAAACTTAAAACGGAAAAAAGTTGTTAACTTTACCATCAGGTAATAAAATACTTTACCATGTCCATAGCATAGATTAAATATACATATAGATAGTAAAAATTATACAATTTTTACAAATAAATTGTTTTGACCTTCCTCTAAAAATTCTTTTTAAAGTTTATCTTGCTTTAAGTATAATATATTTTTTATTATATACAGTTATACATTTTTCTTTCATCTTTGAATTACTAATGCATAATTAATTTCAAATATCAATACCAATTACTTGAACTATGGATGCGTCCATTCATTCTAAATATTAAATAAATATTTCAGCAGTGATGGTCAAATGATTTTATCATAAGAGGTGTAGTTTATTTTTTGATATTCAAATTTTTTTTCGACAAAAATTTTTCAAAGTTATTTAATATTAAATATTGAAAAAGGTCATGGTGTAAGTATCCCTTCACCCTCTCCTCGTTTGACTGCCACTGTGTTACAGTATTTATCTATTTAACTCTAAAAGTTTGTTTTTGAAATTTATTTTATTTTATCTTGTGTACATAATATATATTATACTGAGATATTTTATTTTTCATGTTATTATTAATTATTCAGTCATGAGATCGTGCAAAATTCTAATAGTCATTCTCGTGCATAATCAACGTAACAAAATGTCTACCAGATCTCAACAATATTTAACTTATAAAGTGCCATACTGCCCATACTGCTATACTGTTATACGATTCTAAGAGCATATTTCACTAAAATTAAAAAATTATATTGTTGTATCAAATAAATTTATCGGCATTCACAATACAATATTAAATATATAATATATTATATAAAATAATGAACGCTAAATGTGTTGGTCTCCTTAGATCCTGAAAGTCTTATAATTATTGTTGAATCATATAATATTATAATAATATATAAAATATTATATGCTAATTATTACGTGACACTCTTTACAATTTGTATTAAAATCAAAAATAACTCTGTGGCACTTTTGGAGAAAGTCGTTAATTGTATCACGGGAATTTTGTAATAATTCTGATGGTCCATATTACCGATACCGAATACCAGGTAGTCATTTTCATTTATGATAATTTTTGTCAACAAAATGTAATGTATAATTAGACTAAAATATGTTTGTTAAATATTATTTTATTTTTATCATAATTTATTTGCAATAAATCTCATTTTATTTGATAAAAATTAGTTAAATTACCGGCCTTTGAATGGCATACTAAATTACTTATAAGTATTAAGAGGTGTACCTTGTGCTCGCGCTTATATGGATTGTGTCATGATTATAGTACTATGTACTTAACTCAGGTGTATGAGCACTTATCTACGTTTCATTGTTTTCACCATTTTTGCTGATTGAATTATTCATTCTGACTGTATAGAATCCATCAATTTTCGTTGTTGACGAATGTGTATCCTATAGTTATTAGCATAACGTACCATGTACCTACCTTTCTTTTCTAGTTCTCAGTCTTCAAAACGTTATTTTACTATATCCATATAGTTTGGTGAAATAATTTTAATGGTTTTTAATATTATACTATCATGTTAATAAAAATGACTATATAACTAGCTGAGGAATTCATTTTTCCACAACGCAGTTTGGTAATTTGAACTTACTTAAATTAGTATATTTTGAATAGGTACTGCAGACTACTGTAAGAGTATATTATTAATTATTATGTTAATGTATTCCTTAATTTATTTTACGTTGAAAAATATATCAATTGAAAATTTGCAACATTGAAACATCGTGAATAGAGTTAACAAAAATATAGAATTGTGGACTAACGTATGAACTTACTTCCTTCAAAAATATTTTATCAATTGTACCTATAATAGTTACGTTTATGACTTCACATTATCATGCATAATATTTTTATTATTTTCTTTATTCTGTCGTACCGACGTGCCTCCACTGTTTGAAATACACGAGTTTTAAGTTTTAATACTTACGCTTGTAATTTTAAAATTAACATATTGATATTGTAAAATATTAAATATCTGTCCTAAAATTAACTGTTTTTAATGCCTTTAATTTTGTATAGGTACGATACTATAATCTCCAGTTGTTATTACTTTATCAGTTTATATTATAATTTAACGTATAGTATACAATATACATACTTACTGTGGTGAGTGATGATTGATGAGTGTGACTATTGCCCATAATTATAGCGATATTTGCCGACGTGCTATCGAAACTTAAAAGTAATATTATCTATGAATGTTTTATCACTTTACTTAACGATAATAAACATTTATGATTTGAGTACTACAGTAAAATAAATAATTTATGAAAATGTTGATCGTTGTAAAGTTTTTTTAATACTGTTTCAAAATTTATATCAAATAATTATTATACAATATTTTATATACATTTTAGATTCTGAACGGAGTGATGGAATCTATTGATTCTACCATGATGTGTTTTTTTTTTTATTTTTTTTGTGCCTGTCATCACGTTTTGCGGCAGTAAAAATGCTTCGATTTTCTTAAACAACAACTTTTCTGAAAGGAAAGTGAATGTAGATGGTACTTGAGTAAGTCAAAAATTCAACTTTTTCAATACTTTTTAAAAAAAACCGAAAAAAACGATAAAAATATTACAAAAAAAAACGGGAAATTTTACGCAAATTCACGTTTTTACAAAATACATTTTTTTAAAATGCTCTAACTCAAAAACGAAAAACCGCAAAACCTTGAAATTTTCAACAAATATTTATAATGGCTTTTTCTATACATAGTTAAGTTTTCAAAGTATTTTGACATATTTTGACTTATTTATAGACAGTTTAAATTTTCGATTTTTGTAAAAAAAATTTTTTAAACATCTATAAAATTTAATTGGCTGACCGAAAACTCTTGAAAATTTAATACAAGATATATATTAAGTTAAACTAATCGTAACTAAAAAATATCGGAGATGGTTTCTCTCAAATTTTTCTTATAAGCACATAAAGCTCAAATTTGTATAAAATGTGTCAAAATCACAATAATTTGCAAGTTATTTTGTAGATAAAAATTCATAAAATTTATTCTGTTCATACTTAAGGTTCGAAATTATAACACTAGGTTATCCATAAGTTACTCTTCAAAAATCTTTAAAAAAATTTCTACCGGACCAAAAGGAAAAAATTTTATGACCGTTTGAAATTTAAATTTTTACGAAATTGCATAAAATAGCGATTTATGGTCAAACGATTTTAAATATT
>JAIPRK010000038.1:496164-552360 GCA_025469195.1 Chaitophorus viminalis | reverse complement strand
CTACCGGACCAAAAGGAAAAAATTTTATGACCGTTTGAAATTTAAATTTTTACGAAATTGCATAAAATAGCGATTTATGGTCAAACGATTTTAAATATTTTTTATAATTCAAAAAGTATAAGTCGCAGAAACTTGATATTTTTACCAGTTGTTAAGATAAGCATATCCTCTATGTCATATTTTTTCAAAATATTATATTGATTTTTAAGCCACTTATAGGTATTTAAAATATTCGAATTTTTTACAGTTTCTTTTTATAATCGGTGATAAAAAAAATTTGGCTGGTACAAAATAATTGAAAATTTAATAGAAAATTCCTCAGAAGTAATTCTTATTGTCATTCAAAATTATTAAAATCCATTGGCACAAAATTTTTTTATAAGCGTTTGAACAGCAAATATTGACATAAAATTACTTGTAAAATATAATATAATGTATAATATTCTAGACTGACAAATCATATCGGTTTTTGAAATTTGCTTTAACTCAAAAACAAAAGACCGTAACAACTTGAAATTTTCACCAAATCTTTATATTGCCATTATCTATACATACTTAAGTTTTCAAAGTATTTTGACTTATTTATAGACAATTTAAATTTTTGATTTTTGTAAGTTTTTTTTTTTTAAATATCTTTAAAATTTATTTGGCTGTCTGAAAACTTTTGAAAATGTATTAAATGATTAATTATGAGTTATACTAATTGTAATTAAAAAATATCGGAGATGGTTTCACTGAAATTTTTTTTATAAGCCCATAAAGTTCAAATTTTTATGAAATATGTTAAAATCGCGATAATTTGCAAGTTATTTTGTAGTTAAAAATTCATAAAATTTTTTCTGTTCATACTTAAGATTCAAAATTTTAACACTAGGTTGTCCATAAACTAATCTTCAAAAATATTAAAAAATTTCTACCGGACTTAAAAGAAAAAATTTTATGACTGTTTGAAATTTAAATTTTTACGAAATTACATTATAATTCAATTTAAATATAAAATACTATATTATTATATACACATTTTAGACAAACATATGAACTCCGTTCAGAATCGTTATTCATATACAATGATATCTATTATTGCATTCAAAGTTAATAAATCCATTGTAATAATGACCTATCCTATAAACGAGATGCACTCCACCTCCAACTGTACAGCAAAGTGAGGTCCATCCGTTCTTTTTATATATTATGCCTACATTGCTTTTATTTAAACATTTTACAAAAAAAAAATGATTCAAAATGTTAAAGTTAATAGTATTAACAATTTTCGCGCCAAAATTATAACGAAACAATTTAAAATTAAAATGGCATGCGCGTTATTTAGTTTTCAACGTCTCGTGGGCGTAGTCGTTGTTAAGCTCCCCCTTTCTATCACCGTCTTTCATCCAAAAATAATAAATCGCTCCTGCTCGCACTTTATATGTGTACATACGACCATATGTCATATATATACGTATAAGAATTTACCGCAGTCTCGTAAAACTGCCAAGTAATCATACAATATAATATGCGTCCATCGTGCACTGAGTGTCTAGACGTGGCCAACGACTTCGACACGCACTTTTCACCTACAACAGGGTATCCCGCCAATAAGTTCTCGGCAATTTGGCGTACATTCCAAATAATAGTCGACTGTAGTCATAATATATTTAATATTTCCATAACATATTTTTGTACCCATTATCTCCTTAAAAAAAAAAAAAAAAAAAAATGTTTTGAAATATTGTTTTATTTTTTTAAATCAGGCTATTGAATGTGTTAGTTTACTTAATCTAATTAGCTCTTCATTAACACTAGTAAAATATAATATACACTCATAACTTATAACTCATTCATTCTGCATTAAACATGTTTATCGTACATTACTCTCTGAAGTCTAAATATAATCAAGTATTTGTTTGTGTTTGTATAGATTAACTATAAATTAAAACAATTAGTTTTCGACCAAAATTATTATAGTAAACTTTTATTTTCAGTATAATTATGATACATTTTATATACTTATTACAATGATTAAATTATGTTTTATACATTTGAAAATATCAAATACAAATGTAGATAGATAAGGTAGGGTAGTTTATTTTATTTTCTTATGACCACAGGGAATGCAAATAAAGTATAACATGTATAGTAATAATAATAATAATAATGGATTGTAGGCAACAATATGTCAGTTAATTTTAATTAGATAATTAATTAATTTGTTATTTTCGTAATTTGTGCTAAATGTCCACGTCCAGTCTATATAGCTATAGTACTGCCATAGGTAGTATTTATAACAAATGGTCCGAGAACGGCGAGAACAAAACTGACGATTTACTGTTATAAATAATTATAACGGTCGTCATATATTATCTTCGATTGTACATGTATACAATAAGCTACATAATACATATTATTACGCAGGTAGGAGATATATGTTGTATAGGTACATAGAATCCGATTTCCGGTAAAATTTCAAATTAAAATCGTTGTGACGAGTCGCGAACATAAAGAAAACTTAAAACAACCATTATATAGTCTCTATAAATTCCCGTGGAAAAAATAACGTAGGACGAGCACGCAAGGCAGCTTTTAAAGCTCGTTTTACTTAAATGCTTTCGATCGTAATGTAGCGTAGGTTCCTGGGTGGCTGGGCCCTAGCCGGCACACACACACACACACACACACACACTCATGTGAGGCCGATGTCCCGTGTTACAATGAAAATGCGTGTCTTGCATACATGTGTGTGCATATAATTATTATTACGTGTTCATATAATAACGTGTGCATTGTAGAACATCTTGTAGTCGACAGAGGTGTGACGGCAACGGCGGGCTGCGGGTTTTGTATAATATACAGTGTATATATAATATGCACGCGTATATCTTCCCGATGGGTTCGCGCCGGCACCGTACGCGTTTTCGTTTTGTCAATGGCATCGTTTTTACGTCAATGGACGTACATATACGCATGGAGCCTATACGTGCGCGTGTTCGCGTGCGGGCAATGCCAAAATCTCACGCACGCGCACTCGCGCACTCGCGGGCTGCGATTATTGTTTTTTTCTTTATTTAAAGTTCACTGAGCCGTACCATCTCGTGAAATCATTATAATAATACGATATTCGCTCGTTTTGTGTATGGCGGACAGTCAATACAGCGCGGAGCCCTCGCGTATAATTTAGATATACCTATACAAGTATATATGGGAGACGGAGAAAAAAAAATCCGGACATGTGCATAATCAATTATAATAATACCAATATTATTATGTATGACACGTCGTTTAAATATGTGTTACCATTATTATAATATTAAAATTTCTTTATTCTCCTTCCTTTTTTCTCTATTCGCCCGAATGTGTTTAAATAATGATACAAATACATGCATAATATTATAGGTGTAGTTACACACACATGCACACAGTATGTATAGGTACGCGTGCGTGTGCGTATAATATAACCGGTCATACCAAATAAGAAGTGAACAACGACGACGCTGTTGCGTGCATAAAAACGGCGGGTAAACGCCGTCGTTGTCGTCGCCACTGCCGCTGCAGCCGCCGTCGTTTTCCAGTCGCCGGCCGGCGCCAATCTGTTTCACGTCATTGGCGGCTGGTGGCCGGCATACACACACACATACTTTTACCGAACAATGAGAACGCCAACGATAATAATCATTTTTATATATCTATCGTCCGGAGGAAAAAATTATAAAAAAAAACAACATTGGCGGTTTTTTTTTTAAAGAAATACACGAAAAAACATGTTTTTACAAGGTTTTTTGATATCTTAAATTTTGAATAACACTCGCAAAAAAATAAAACAAACGATTCTATGCTAAATTATACAAAATGTATACCGAATATATACGTGCGGTACGTGCAAATCCGTGCGTATTTATAATATTATATGCTATTTTTTTTCACGTCGCACGTCGCCGTCATCGTCACCGTGACAGATGGGATTAATATTCTTTTTATTTCACGTGAACACACAATTATACTAGTTTTACTACGTTTAGGTACAAATTATACCGTAGGTAATGTAGTTGCAACAAAGTGCAGTATTGCGGTAAATACTTAGTTATACCAACTGGTTTACATGAAAACTGTTGTTCCGGTACAATGTTCGTAACCGAATAGGAGCCGTTTCCGACTTTTCATCCGGACTGTCATTTAAATGTCCCTCAAATTTGTGTATTTCGGAGAAAGGGATCAAATACATATTGGCCCTGTGAAATACTGAGAAAGTTTCGATAAAATACGTACGTGTATACTGTATGTGTATGGAACTCCCGTATGATCAGTTTAAAAATGAATGTGCTGTAGCCTTTTATAGGTGTAACGGATAAAAAACAAATGCTCAAAATATATTATTATTATTACGATGCCAATACTTAAAAAATTATCACTGATCTCCACTCTTTCTTACCATCTTAATTCTAAATATTCATTCACTGGATATAATACTAATAATTTTAAATTTTAAACAAATTTGACCCCAAATTGTTTACGTAGTTTGAAAAGTGTATTTATATTAATTATATATTTATATTATTCGGTAATAATAATAAATTGTTATGTAAATTCTGTATTTAGAATTTTTACAATTTAAAACTACCTTATACTATTCTCTAAATAATATTATAATATTATATTTTCACATTTCCAGTATTTATACAATGATGTTTTACAAGTTGAAATTTTTCAAGTTAATTGATTGTCTAGGTACATTATAAATTTATAAGTGCATTGTTTTGTTTTTTGTTTTTTTTTTTTTTTTTTGAAACAAAATTTGTATTATGGTTTTGAAATGTATACATAAGGTGCAATATTTTCCTAAAAATATTTTACTGTATTCTACATGGTCTACAACGTATACTTATTAAATTTCGTAGTCATTATGGTTTTTGTTTTGCAATTGTATATTCTGATGTAGGCGAATAGTAACTCTCAACAATAATATACCTACATGTAGTAAAGCCACTGTTTCAATTATTTTTCAAGGATATAGGTAGGTGGGTTTTGGTTGGGTAAAGTCGTAATTAGTCGAAAATCAATTAAGTCTTGCTCTTAGTCTAACTATAATACAAGTAATAACTAAACAATAGTGCTTACTAGTGATATCACACCATCTGCAATAAAAACATAGTATCATTCTAGTGGATATTCTAGTGGATAATTTATATATGGTTGTGGAAGGCTGAGTTAATTATTGTTGCTTTCATTGATTCACTTAATTCACATGATTTCGGCCCTACCATATATGAAATAAATTAAAATATGTAATAATACGTGTATACTTCTTAAGCTACATGATGTATAATTGAACGTAGGTACATAACTAAGTATTAATTATCATTTAGGTAACCGGCTACAGGAATACGTATTTATGCTAAATGTATTGAACTCAGCCTAACAATGAGGAAAATATTGTACAAGTCATTTTTCTTCCTTATATATTACAGAAATAGTACTATTTAGATTCTTATTAAGTCCTTTTAGCCTATAGGGCATAAGCATTTTAGTTTGGAGCCATGGTTATTGAATTCAAAATGTAATGTTCTATATTAATTTTGTGATTTACCGAAAAGTATTAAGTATAACGAATCAAATACAGATAAATACAGAAATATGAATCAGTTATTAATAAAATGGAAAACTTTATCGAAAAGCTTATTATTGATCTTAGGGGTTTATTTAATATTACGAGAAAAATAACTTCTGCGTAATAAAATTGAGAAAGAATATTTTTCCTGAAAGAAGGAAATAAATTAAAAATCGAGAAAATATGAAATTTATTTTCTCGTCTCAATAGGTATAAAATAAGAGAGTCGGTAAAAGTAGATAAGAATGATAAGATCGTAATTGTAATTCATAACCAAGAAGATAATATTAAGTTGATGAAAAATAACAAATTAGGTATAAATATGAATTTTAAAGCCTCGGAACCTCCAGCGAGTATGAATAAGGTATTAAACACTTCCTATGCATATTGTAGACAGTGAAGCATGGTAAAAACAATTTATTTTACTAACTCAAATATGAAATATCCATTACATCATCTCCTTGGTCTTTCTCATTCAGTGGTGTGCATAGGACGGAGGAGTTAGGGGTTATATCAACTGATTTTTTTCCCTATAAAATTGACTAATTTGTTTTAAATATTTTTTATTTTGTACCTACCATCTATACCCATGACATAATGACATTCAAGGCAAGATTTCATGAAATTGAGCTATTGAGATAAGAAATCAAACATTAATTATATAATTATTTATTAGTGATTACATACTAGAATAAGAAAATGAAATGATGAATAAATTTAAACAAAAAATATTTTCGTTACTCTATGGATTAACCGCCAAAAATGCAATTATTATTCAGTTGTTTATCGGTATCAATGTATTATAAAATATTATCAGGGAAGGAGTTTTTGCTTGTTAGTTCTATATAACTACACTTCCATTGCGGTCTGCTGAAAATGATTATCTATTATATATTTAAATATTTTACATTTGCTTTTTTAGTTAAAATTTCCTTAAATATATAAATTACTTACTATAAATTAGTAATCATAAAACATTTTTATGATGCCAAAATGCAACGAAACATCCGTCAATTTCCAAAAATTTCCGCTTAGAATAATTTAATTATAATTATTATTTTTTATTAATTTGGATAAAAAAATAGTAAGAGGTTCATCTATAAAATGATTTATTGTGTACCTATAAATAAGCTCTTATAGCTTTTAACCTCAAACCTGTATAGTTATATTGGAATTAATAAAATAGTAATTTGTAGCAAATCAAAATATACTTTATAAATTGAATTTACTATAAAAATAACGAATTAACGATAAAAAAAAATCAGAAGTGTCATGAAGAGAAAACGAGTTTAACGAGAAAACCATTTTTTATTCTTATTAAAATTGACCAGGTTGAACTATAATTTGTATAAATTGCAAACACTAAATAGCTTATAAGTATGCCTAATGAGTTAAATATCTTAAAATTATCTTTAACCATACAATCTAAAAATCTATTAATTTTTTTTTTTACTGAAAGGCGAAAGCCCTAAATTTTCATTGAAATGTAGGTGTCTATATATTATACGTGTTGTGCTATAGATGTACGATCACGATGTTGAATTAGTTATTTAGGCTATAATTAAGAAATTGCGTATTATCAATAGCTCATGATTATTTATGAATCGTATCTATGTAAATGTAACATGTTAAATATATTCGGTAAATCGAATTCTGTTGCGACAAAAAAGAAATTTTAAGACATATATATTGATGCTTAGACGTCTATAATGATTAATGATCTAAGTACTTAAATATGTGTATGATATAATATAGGTACCAACAACAAACATATTGAGCTTTTTACATTGTACTATAGTAGTTGTAATTATTGATTATCATGTAAATTTGAAAAAGCCTCTAGTATATAAGTACCGACATTAGCTGAATTACGTATTCAATTTTTCGTTAAAAATATGTGCCAACTGGCTCGTTTGTAAAGGGGGATGGGTTTAACCCCCCTCTACCACAATGTATTTTTTCTAAACGCAAGTCACAAAGCTTCATGACTTTAAAATTTTAAGATCCTACGATTTTAGTTGCAGTCAAAAATATAATATACATTGTTTTGAACAATTATATTAACAACAGTTGTAATTTCAGAGCAATAAACTGCTAACAAGTTCCGCGACGCTACGAGCCTGCGATGATAACGCTTAAGTACCTAATATCGGAAGTATCTATAAAATAGGTATACTATTAAGTGATTGTTTTATTAAATTAGTAACTACTATTTACTTAATTGTACCTATATATTATATATTGTCTTAAACATTTCAAATTAATAAATACTTACTGCAATAAACATTTTAATCTGTACATTTCATATTCTTCTTTCCGTTAACCCCTATCCCTTCTCAAGTAAATTCTGCCCACAGATCTGGTGCCCAACACAGATATTTGCAAACGTAACACCATTCAGAAGAATTGTCATTTCAACAATTTGATTACATTATCGTTATTTTTAGATTCTGAACGGAGTGATAAATGTATTGATTTTACAATGATGTGTTTGTTTTTGTGTTTGTCAAAAATTATTAATAGTTTCAAAAGCGTCAGGATAAAACTCAAAGAAGTAACGGAAAAATGGGCATTTTATGCAAAATCATTTATTTATTTTGCTTTAACTCAAAAACGAAAACCCGTAAATACTTTAAATTTTTACTAAATTTTTATAATATCATTGTCTATACAAGGTTAAGTTTTCGAAGTCGTTTGACTTTTTCGACCTATTTATACACAATTGAAATTTTCAATTAGGTAGTATTTTTTTTTAAAATATCAATAAAAAAAATTGGCTGCCCATAATATCTTGAAAATTGAATACAAGGTTTCTTATAATTTGTACCTATAGTAATTATAACAAATCGAAAATATAATAATAATAATAATAATCGATTAATCGAATATATAATATTATATATTCTAGACTGACAAATCATCTCTGTTTAGAATCATTTTTCGTATACAATGATACCATTGATTAAATGTACTATATATATTTGTATATTTAATCAATGATGATACCTATTATTGCATTCAAATTTAACACATCCATTATTAATGAAATACTCTACGACCGAGGTCCACTCAATCCCTCTCGACTACTGTACAGTAGAGCGAATTTCCGGTTGTTATTTTTATTTATTTATACTTATTATTTTGTTATTTTCAGAATGTCAATTCGGTAAACAGCTTAAAGAAATTGGATCTACATGGTATGCGGACTTGGGACCACCTTTCGGTATTATGTACTGTATAAAATGCGAATGCGTCCAGGTATGTGTGACTTATAGAATAATGACAATAATACGTACCTACCTATATATATATATATATATATATATATATATATACTATATGCACTACGAAATAAATCTCTATGTATGAAAATAATCACGTTTTGGTTGACGGATTTTTTATTTATTATTATTATTATTATTAATTTTTTCGCTGTGCTCGAAAGTATTTATTATTACTATCGTCCTCATTACATTATAAAAAAATATATATAATATACGTGTCGCGTTTATAATGATGTACCGGTATGGAATACATAATGAACACTAAACAGCATATTATATATTTGTATATATACAATAGCGATTATAATAGCAGTGGTGTGGCGACGACATCGTATGTACCTATTATGTATGTGTGTTCGTATATGTACCTACGTGTGTGTTGAAAATATATTGCAAATAATTTTATCATTATTATTATTATTATTATTATTATGTATACATTGTTTTCGAGCGCACGTGGTGGAATGACGTTGTGGGATGCACGCGCGTGCGAATTCGGCCAAAATCGACGCCGCGCGGCGACAACGGCTCGCGCAGACACTTGTCGGGATGTCCGTCGGTAGCGGCGGGGGGGACCTGTTCGGAAAAAATTTATTATTCTAACTATGCGCGCGTTCGCGTTCCACGGCACGATATGCCGTCGCGTCTGTCGCATCTCCGTTACCGACAACTATACGCGTTCAATTGTGTGTCGCGTGCGTCCCCCAAACAATCGATGAGATCAGATTCACACATTCCAGACCGCGCGCGAACGGTGACAGCAGCGGAGGAGAACAATCGGCCGACGCCGCCGCCGTTGTAGAAAGCCGATGTTCATGAATAGCGATGGGAGGAAAAAAAAAATAGGAAATATATGTATTATTACACGCGCCGTCGTCGTGACTGTCACACGCACACACACGCGTGTGTATAATATATATATAAAATATATTTACTGTATAAAACGAAATGAAAAAAAAATCCGTTTGAAAAATAAACCGCCGCCGAGTAGTAGTGTAGTACGATGTGCGTATTATATATGCTATTATATATATATATTATATACGTCGTGTGTATATTATAACCGCAGAGCGGATGTGTTTCGACAAACACTAACGACTTATGCGCAACAGGTATATATTATATTATGTATACAGAGTGATCTTGTCTTACGTTAAACACTAATTTTTGCTCACGGTCGATTGACGTTTTTTTTTTTTTTGGGCTTATTCAGCTTTCTAGTCTTACTATACATAATGAGATAAAAATTACGAACTATTTTACAATTATTTCACGGTGGAAATATTTCAGATTTTATACTTCAAAATTGAATTTTTAATTTTTAATTCTGATTTCGAAGGAAAATATTATTATGAATATTTTGATACATAATAATCAAACATTAAACCAGTAGTTAAAATTTTTGATAGGGGCTATAAGTTTTTATACGAATATTGAATATGAACGGATAGGTAGTGATTTAGGAAGCAAAGGATATCTCGGAGTTCACTTACATGCTTTATTTTACTCTGCTCATCAAGACTTTAAAATTTAAATAAATAATTTACTTAAAAATAATCAACTACTAGGTCGATTTATTTTGATCTTTATGAATTTTATATATTCAGAAAAATATTGTGATTAATAATACATTTTTGAAAACGTATACATGACCAAGGAAATTAATGTTTGAGTCACTCTGTATACATAATAATCAGTCGTGTAGACCGTAGTAAACATATACCCACTGGCTACAGTTTATAAAGTCATAGATTTTGGTTAATTTCATCGACTTGTGAACATAAGCTGCAATGCTGCATGTTATAAGACGTCGTTGATGACCGTTACAATAATTTCGCCAATTTAAAAAAAAGCAAGCACGACACGCACACACGGTGCTCTGCGCACTCAATGTACGTCACAAATGTCATCGTAATTGCTGTATGTATCTATACATATGTTGTGCTGTAAGACCGCTGTTAAGACTTAAAATAATCTTCAAGTAGCGTACAATTTATAATTATAAAAAATTGTGGTCTAATACTCTAATATATTTATAGCAGTATGATAAAATTCAGTGTACTAATAACGCTGGATTTACATAAATACGTACATTGGCATACCCACTAACTGTTCATTTCTTTCTAGATTTTTAGAACTTCTAGGAAGTACCGGGGATGTATAATCGTACTTTTTCATAAATTACATTTATATACATACTATACATATTAATGAGCAAAAAATTAACTGTTCAGCGTAGAAGATCCATTTTTTATTGATATTTATATTCTAAACAATTTGTCGTTTTCTATAAAAAATAAGAAAACAAAAACATTGGTAAAATAATAATTATTAGTTTTGCCAAATTGTATTCGGACATTAATATCTGTAACTAAATTAAAATTACTATTTATTACATTAAATATATGACTTCGTGGATTTTAAATCAAAATGGTATTACCATTATCTTGTTCACATTTCGCCTTTTGAGTACAGACATAAAATAAAAAAAAAAAGTACTTAAAAGAAATGTGGTCACTGATTTATTTAAAAGCGAATTATTGTACCTAAATTTATAACTTTTGTGTTATAAAAACTAAAACGTTATAGTAATACAAACGGCATGTAAGGATTTAAAATATTTATATAATGTAAAAGCATTAAAAACTCTGTATTATATTATTATATTTACAAAACTTATAAAACCTATGATTATCTAATATTTTACATATTATTCAGGTTCAAAAGAAGAGGAGGATTATTGGACGAGTACAATGTCGAAATATAAAAAACGATTGCCCAAAACCTAATTGTGAAGAACCTATATTATTGCCAGGAAAATGTTGTAAATCCTGTCCAGGAGATGATGCCAGTAAGATATTTCGTTTGTTCTGAATTGCATAACCCATTACATATTACATTAGACATTAGTAGTTAGTACGTATTTGGAGTACTCGGCACATGTTGAACATTTAAAAATGATACAGACTATAGGTCTATAGCTATAATAGCTGTATAATATCCATAGTATTTAATATTTTATATTATAGATGTAGTCTATAATAATAGAACATAATTTTATGTACAAATTATACGATTAATATTCTCCTCATTAGTACGTGAATTGCATTTTTTGTAATTTATTATATTGTTATAATAATAAGTGTAATTTAAAACCCGGATTTAAAGGAAAATCTCGTATCATTTTTATTTTAAATAAAATAAAAGTTTAAACAGATTAATTTAAGTCTACTAAACCGATCTTTAAAGTTGTCGACGCTTTTCTAAGAAATATCGTTCTTAATGAAATATAATGTTAATAATTTGTTGTAGTTGTACCTGTATTGTAATACTAAATACAGTATTCGAAATACGTATGCGTATAACATATTGTATGCCTGTAATATATATTTTATATTAGTTAATTGTAATATATGTTTATTTATATTTTGGATACATAATGTACAATCATACGATATTTAATATATATTTTTAACATGTAGGTAGTATGTGACAATTTTGTACCCATTCAGATTAACCCATTTCTAATAAATGACCTTCATGAATTTATAAATAAGAACAATATGGCACAATAATGCGACAATTATTATGATTACAATGTAAGAAAAAAAATGCAGAAATTCGCAAAACGTGTTCTGCATATTGGTATTTATTACTACTGCGGACATTAGGTCATGGCATATAACGCCTTATTGGTATATATGTATATATAATATAAAGTTCTGATTTTTATAGTTTTTTATGTATTAACCTAGTCACCTGGAAGTACAATCTACGTTTTTCATCAAGAATATTTGTTGAAGTTTACGAGAACTTTATCATAACATTCATAAAATTCATTATAACTATGTTTATTAAATTAAATGGTATGCCTATACTTTTAAAAACATTTTATGAAACATAAAAAGTGTACAAGATCGTTATAACTTATAAGTTTTTATTACTGAATTCCGAAGGCACGTGAGTGTTTTAACAAAATATAAATTGTTACAGCAATATTTTTAATACTTAAATTCTTTCCAAGTGTTATTGCGTTTTGTCTTGCATTTTAATATATTTATATAGTAAACAAAATACCAGTAGCTTGTTTGAATAAAAATAAAAACTACTCTAAGCAAAGTTCAATTTAATGTGGCTAAAATATAATTTAAGTGCTCATAAAATTATTAGTTAAGACTTTCAAAATTCGTTTTTGATATAGTTATAATTTTGACGTATTTTGTTTCATATTTTTTCTTACGAGTTACGAGTTAAGTATAGTAAATTAAATAAATAAATGTATGTGTAAAAATATAATATTGTTTTAATTTAACATTCCACAGTTTTTTTAAAACCGTGAAACATGCTCATGAAAAAATTAGTGAGCCAAATGTTTCTGTTTCACAGAATATTTTTATAGTTCAATTTTCGAGCCTTAAAATATCGAGTCATTGAACTATGGAGTAAACAACCAATTTGCAAGCGAAATAACTCCATTCCTTCCAATTCCCCCTTCTTTTGTTTTTTAATTGGGTTAAAACTTCAAATGTTATACTAGATATAAACTTAATTATGAACGTCTTGCTTATTTAATCTTTATATTTATATTTATATATACAAATATCTTCTTTTTTTTTTTTAAATTGTACTCTTCTGTTATTTGTTTTATTATAATATGTTACTTAAATATTTCAACAATAACGATCCCAATAAATAATTTAATGTTAACTAATATTCTTACTGATATTACTGAATAAATTATATTATTACTAAATATATTACTAAATAAAATCATTTGAAAGGAAAATATTCTGCTTATTAAGTCGTGTACCGTGTACGTATAAATCATATTCACACAAGCAGGTAAAACTAATAATTATATTTTATACAACAACACTACTCGATAAATAATATAGTAACATAGAAATACTAATTTATTCCAAACTTGTCGTTTTATATAAGCTATATGCGTGTTACATTATTAAAATATCATCCAGATTTTATAAAGAGGAAATAAACTCTAATGAAATAAAATGATTTGTTTTTCATCGACTAGCGCAATAACTATAAGTATACATAACTATATAAGTAAAACAATTACCATCTACAAACATACGTTTGAAAAAAATGTGCAAAATCTACTGAGTCTAAAAGGGAGAGTAATTTACTGGTTTATAACTTTGAATCGTTTCATTTGATTTCATTTTAAAATTTAACAAAATACAATGATATGAATTTTATGTTTAAAAATAGCGTTATTTTTTAATTTATAAAACACTATACATTATATATACAATGTTGTTGGTTTCCCTTATACACAATATTCTCGATACACTATACTACCGAAACTACTCTATAAACTCTTTATGACGTTCCAAATGACGACGAAAATAGTCTGGCGTGCGCAAATACTTTGGCAATATAGACGTGCAGACGGGCCGCCACCAAGGTTTAATGCGGATTATATATATATATATATATATTATATAAGTTATAATATGATATACAATATATATGTACAATGTACAGCATACATACATGTATATATGCGTAAATATTTATTGCTTTATAATTAATGTATGCTGAAATCACAGACTAGGCCAAGACCGTTCAAATTAAAATCATTTTTGTGTTGATTTTAGTTGAAGGTTCATTTGGGCTCAAATGAATAAAATAATGTATTTTATTGGTTTCAGACGACTTTGTGCAAGATCCACCAGATGATGAAGAAAAAAGCATGAAACGTAAGCGGATTTTAATATTTTTTGACTTTTTGTTTAGTGATTAGAATTTAGAAGTCCGTGGGATTAACACTTCAAACGAGATATAGTCTTAAGGGCCAACAGGAAATATTTTATTTTTTTCAATTAAGTAAATATTTATTATATAAGTTTAATTGTGTTAGTTTAAAAGACTAATTCTTCCTTATATATTCAAAATTTACTAATACATTTTAAATTTATATTATACTTATGTCAACTCTCTACTCCGTCACAAGCCTGGCTTAAAGGATTAAATATATTTCTTTATATATTATGTAAAGAAAAAAAAAATAATAAAAAAATAAAATAAAATATACACTTCTATTGCATAATTATTTCCTATTTCCGGAAATCATTTAATAAAAATATTCAAACATTTTTAAGGTTTGTAGCGTTTGAGCACTAGGTGTACTCGAAATGTATTGGAGACCGCTAAATATAAAAGAATTTAAAGCACCGAGTCTGGGTAACTACAAGTTGACATTTTTTTGTGTGTCAGTCAGTCTCCGAGTGTTAGTCAGTATACGAACTAGAATAGCGTCCTTTTATACCATATTTTTTCTTGTATATCGTCATCATTATTCTAACAGTATTAATAGTATTATATTTAACTGTGTGGAGAACTATTGAGCCATAATATTATTCAAGTTGATGACTGGTTTTAGATTTCGAAAAGTACATTTCTGGTATTTCTACAGACCAGTTGCCACTTATTGGGCGTTATTTAGTTAATATTTTTACTTCTGGTTTAATATTAAATTCAATGGAAATCATATGGTTATAAATCATGCATATTTTTTGCGCACGAGATTATAATAATAATAATTTTCTGTCCTTGCGATTAATTACGGATCGACGAATCGTACGATGTATACCTGGCATAATATGTTGTTTGGATTTTGCTGTTTCAGACTTTGCAGCAATATTGACGGGACAATCATCGAGATCCAGTGACCCGAAAAAGATTGACTTCCCACCAACGTCGGTGCAAGAAACAGGGCTGGATTACGTCGCAACCGGACGATTTACGTTCTACCGGAAACACTTGTACTTTTCGTTTTACACCAACAAACCCGATCGGCCGAAAACGGTGCAGTTTGTCGACACTAACGGCAACATCGTCGAGGAAATCGTAAGCTCACCAACCGCGTACATTCTAATAGCCGCGATTGGGAAAATGATTGAATTGAGTCCCACTTATATATTTCAGTTGTTTGAGTTCACCCCACGGATATTGAGCATGAATTGTAAAAATTATAAGATATTTTGAACTCCTCACAACATTTTCAGATTAATTGCCATCGGAAATCCTCTTACCGATGAGTTATCGAAGTCGTTTAAGAACATTAAGTTCTTGGTGGGGCAGAAATATCCTCTACAACTTTTTTTTTTAACGCAATTTATTGCTAATTTTTGGTCTGTCGAGCATTTTTTTATGATTGTGTTCATAGCAATTTTCTTGTACGTTATCGACTATCGCTGTCTTGTGTATTTCAATATTCATACCAGACTCGATTCTAACATTTATAAAGTACCTAATCGAACAGTGTTTGACTATATTATGAATTATGGTGTACCTATTGCTCCAGACGCTGTTGCCGGGTACCGTCTATCAGAACCTAACCGGAAAAGTCTGCGGCGTTTGGCGCCGTGTGTCCAAAGACTACAAGCGATTGTTGCGCGAAGAAAGGATATCCGTGTCGTTAGTCTGGGACGCGACAATCATCAGCGGTCATCTTTACAGGTGAACGAGTGCGCGTTTAATATATATATATATATAAATAATATATAATATATAAATACAAACGCAGTGGCATGGCGTGATTATGGGAATATATATATATTCCCCCTCCTCATTACATCTTGTTTTCACCATAATTCAACTAAGATCGTTAACATTTTACTCGTATTTCGTGACTCTAAGAAGATAATAAATATGTATGATATTAATTTATATTCCGCCAACAACGTTGTCGCATGATTTGTTAACAAAGAACAAGGAATTGCTAAAAATTGGATTGTCGAACGAATCGTAGGTACGTGTAACGTAATTTACCTGTTCCCACCTCCGAAGTTAATTCTTAATTACGTCACTGCACACACTGTGAAAACGACGAGCACGTCAAATATTTTCACGTTCACAAGTGCAGCCGGTACACTGCTGCTATAACTGTATATTATCATTGGTACATATAATTGTGTATGCAATACACACGGATCCGTTCACGTGTGTATGGTATGTACTTGTGTGTGTCTGTCTATATTATATACTATAAACAGTACCAACCTGTGTGCACTTACAATAACAAACCATGTATGTATAGGTTTAGGGCGTTGGACACGGAAGCATTCAGCTCACTGCTCACGGGCCACACGCGGGACTCCGGCGGTACGAGCATAGTGTCCATATCGACCGTATCACCGTCCGTGCACATGCAAATAATGTTCAACTGCCCATTTGGTGGCCAGGACAATGGGTCTTTTTTGGTTAAACTGAAGTACACCGGAAATGAGCGTACCGTTTTGGAAGAGGTACGGTGAATTTTCCCATCCTTTATAATATAAATTAACAACATTAATATTTTTATAGGCTGTTATAGCACAAATTCCATAACAAATGTAATATAAAGTGTGTTTTCTAACTGTTTTCCTTACCTCCTCCCAAAAACTCCACATAAATCCGGTCACTGGGCTGAAATATTTGGTGTTACCTTTAAAAGTAAATACACTGTATCTACGTATAAGCGTTAGAAGTTTGAATTTAAAATAAAACTTCCTGTTACTTCGATTCTGGTACACGCAATATTATCATAGGTGGACATTAGGGGGGCATAGCCCCCTTAAATATTTTAATACCCCCCCCCCCCCAAAAATCGAAACATTATTTGAAATGTTATTCGTTGTTTTTTTACTTATTATTTTACATTAGATTATTATAGCCTCCCTAAAAATTCAACCAAATGTCCGCCTATGGAAATAATACGTAACTATATAGATCTTCGAGCCAGAATGGACTAGATAACCGTGCAATGACTTTTGGTGAGAAATAAGTCATGGGGGATAAAACAGTTCGTTAAACATTTATTTTATCAATAATTTTGAAATTATTTTCGTTATTAAAAACCAGTTTATTTTTTCCATATACATACGCAAGTATAATGGAGAGAATAGAACCATTAAAAACATCGAATTGATGATAGTATTATTTACTCTCGGCAGATATATTTTCTATGTGTATACATTTTAATATTATAATATAAAAATATAATGTTTCCTATAATCGTTTTTTATATTTTATTGCTGTCAAAGAAAGTTGCAGTACACGAAAACGCACGTCAATAGTTCAGGCGAGGCTTACTTTGCTAGCTGTTTCTCCCTATTATTCACCTATATCTATACACCGCCTATTAACGTTTGACAGAAAAACGTGAATGCAGAATAAATTATTTATGTCGCTTTGTTTAAAAATTATTGCAGACCATAAGAGTGGACAAGATGACAAACAGTACGATCGTCATCGAGTTACAGTCACCCGTTACGTTTTCCGACCTCAACGCTTTGTCCAAACAAGATCTAGTTGTTACCTTGGAATCCAAACAGTCGAGTTTCAAACTACAAGGGACCATCGGGCCCCGCGTATTCAGCGATATTTACCAAACACTATTCGTATCTAATGGCCATCAAGTGGATTCGAAAAGAGACAGGTGTGTTGACGCATTTGCCACGTGTTCCGCTGCGACGGTTCGCAATCGTCGTCGTGCGGCGGAGTACCTACCTACCTACTTAAAATGCACTTGCACGTGCACCGTGTGGGATTCAATTCGTGAATACGCGTTTGTGTGCGCACCAAACACATGATTTTATAAAAATACTTTTGGCATCGCTTCGCAATCAATTTGGCAAAACACGGAAAAGATACATACGTCCTTTGAAAGGGAAACCTAAGTAATACGGCTTGTCTCTAACAAAACCACTACCAATAAATTTTGCACGAAATGAAAGTTGTAATGGCTAACTGTGTGAATGACCTCGGTTCAGTTAAATTATTTATAATAGAATATAATATAGTAAAATAGTGTTATTTACTAATGGTACAGTTCTATCAGAATTGTTCCATTTTCCAGTCGTTCACCCGAAGTGGCTAGTGGCCGGGGGACGAAAAGATGTGCGAAATGATAGTAAATATTTACAATAGTTCTGTTATAAAAACTTATTTTGAATATGCTCGAATGTGTTTATATATATATACATTATACATACAAACACACATGTATAAATGTGTATATACAGCGTGTCATTTAAAAAGTGTATAATTCAAATCATCTACATTGTTACTCTATTTTCTACACGAGCGACGGCGGTGGTTGAGATATGTTCTGCGATTACGCTCGGAAATAAATTATTCGCTTAGCGGTTATAACTATCTGGCGTGGTTCCGATCGTTTTGAATAATGCTCTTGTTTTTAATGTGTTTTGGCAGAACCAGTGGCGTGGCTTGGGCGTTTATTAATAAGGACGGAGCGTTGGAGTATCGTGTTAATTTTGACAATAACGCAGTCACTGAGTTGGCTATTGGTGAGACTACAGAAATAGATGCACTCGATTTAACGCGATCTCATTAAACACGATTATTTAATTTCCTCTCTGCATCCTATGCAGTTTCTAGCGAATCTCGCGTCTCGGCCCTCGACATATCTGAGTCGATTGTCCAGAACTGGAGCAACGGGACCGTGTCCACCATGGGCCCAATGCATCTGGAACAGTTGTATGCCGAAGAGCTGAGCTTGTTTAGCGCGTCTTCCGGCTTCAAAGGTAGATTTTTGTGGAGACCCGTGGCCGATGCTAGGGACACGGCAGGTGCAATGTTGCTGTCCAGTCCCGACGAACGTTCGATGATCGGTCTCTTGTGGATGACCGTGGACCCCGACTGCACGTTGCAATACGAAGTAAGCTTCTGCCGTTATATGACGTTAGTGCTGACGATCCGTGCGTCGTTGTGTTCAGCTATATTGTAAAAATGAATATTAACACATAATCTGTGCTGCAGATCGTTTTATCAGGCTCCAACGTGAAAAATCGACTATTTGAACTGTACGTCGAGGACTCGCCGCTTTCGATCCCCGGAGCGCCCGTTTTCCGAAGACTACTGGAAGAGTTCGAGGGGCCTTCATTCGAAGGGTACACTATTGGTCTCAGCCAGGAAGAGTTGTCACGTCTCAACACGAACATCGTGCACGTGGACCTATGGGATCCGAAACTGGGACAGTCCTTACTGAAAACCGAATGGAAATATGTTAGTTCTCTTTCGCCGAGTAAATTATCTTCTTTTTTATTTTTTTTACACACTGTTTATAATATTTACTCGGGACATTATTATCAGGTTAATGTTCCTGCAGTGTGTTATGCTCACGACGCAGGCGATAACGATTCCAACAACATACTTAATATGAACAACGACGAGTCGGACCATCAGCACACGTCGCAGCTCAGCTGTTTACACGGGCAAAAATATTATCAACATGGTGTTCAATGGACATCATCGGTAGACGATTGTTACATGTGCAACTGCCACTACGGTAGGGCAATATGTGATCTTATAATCTGCCCAATAGTTCAGTGCCCAGTGCCATCAGCCAAACCAGGCACATGTTGTCCGACCTGCGAAGGTAAATACAATATACTCGAAAGACTTTTTTTCGTATTTCCGTACTAAATAAGGCGCAATAAATAATAATATAATTTTGAAAGGATTAGAGTTTATAGTTTGTATAAGCAATATTGATGAGTGATGACTAATGAAAAATTAATTAACTGATAATATATCGGAATAAAATTGATTTCTACTAAACTCTTATGTTAATTAAATCTGTTCATTGGTATTTCAATTTTTACTGAATGTGATCAGAATGGTTGCTGATCAATCCTTTTTCATTTTAACACTTACCCAATTAAATTTATGAAATTAAATATTTGTTATAGCTGTATGGCTTCATAATACTTTCAATTTAATTTTGTTTTATAGAAAACGGAGTTGTGAATCAAAATAATTCAACTAACTCATGTCTACTAGCTGGACAGCTATTTCAAGCTGGCAGCAGTTGGCACCCTTACTTACCTCCCAACGGTTTTGACACTTGTACTCTGTGTCATTGTAATGTAAGTAATCCATCAAGATTTAAACTGTAGTATTTTAATAGCTGTATTATTTATCTTTTAGAGTACATCGTTAAAAATCAAGTGTCAGCGGATGGATTGTCCACCATTGGAATGTGATCAAAGAATAGCCGTTAGGCCAACCAAGCGTTCCTGTTGTAAAGTTTGTCCATCCACATTACAGACGACTACCAAATCGACAGGTCCAATTGTTCAACTTGCCCAAGGTGATCAACAAGTTAATGGGGAAAGTGGTTCGGATTTGGAAATATTGACTAATGGTGGTTGCAATTATCCAGTTGGAGGACCATATGAGAATGGCCAAGAATGGCATCCTAAAATATACTCACATGGTGAAGTCAAATGCATTAATTGTAAATGTAAAGTATGTATCAAAAAAATAAAAAAGTTTTACCCATATTTTAAATATGAAAAAACAATACCTTGTGAAATTTAATCATCAATTAATCATTTTTAATTTGTCATAAAGTGCTAAAATATTAATATGACTTTTTAGATTGGTTATAATTTTCTAAATTATAATTTTGTAATCTTCATTTTATTCAAAACCTCAATTGTCCATTAATCTAATGCAGTGGTTCCCAACTTCTGTTTTACACCTCCTTTGAAGATTTTCAAAAATGTCTTGTTTTTCTCCTATTAAAATATATAATCTTTTGTATATACTTAACATATAATCTATATAATAGTCGTTTAGTAGCAGCTTTATCGATATATATATACGATAACAATCTCACCAATCATTATTTTTATTTTTTACCCATATTATAAATTATATAATAATGAAAAATTTAACTTTGTAATGTCTGCTTGCGCCTTTCCACACCCACCAGGTTGGGAAACACTACTCTAATGTCTTATCCATCAACTTTTGTCTTACATCATCCATCATCATTGTATACCATGTATTATTAATAAAATATTTGCAACACTATATATCACATGTCCGTTGTAAAAAACCCACGATTCTTTAAAACAAACTTAAATAACTTAATTTTTAAATTATTTTAATTTATTATTATTAAACTAATGCATAAAATATTAAGATCAATATTTTATAACTAGGGTGCAGATTTATGTGTATTTAAGACAAATAAAAATATACTTAATACATACATATGTATTTATTTTTATCTAAATATGCAATCAAAAATATAATGTGTAAAGAAAATTTTTTATATTAATAAGGCTGAGAAGTTCATAATAAATTTGAATTTTACATTAAATAATTATTACTTATTTTTGGGATTTTCTACTAAATTAACACCTACTTCAAGTTTTAAAAATACATCTTCAATGACACTAAAATATTTGCAGTAATATGCAGCTGATTATAACTAAGTACTCAAGCGAGTATCACCAGCTTTGGAAGGAGAGGTGTGGGAAAAATTTGCACAGGTAGATGCTTTTAAGGAAAATGTACGACCAAAAATGTGTAATAAAAGTATATTACGTACCAGGAGGCCAACTACTGAGCATGCATATAATTTGGCATTATCTGACCATTACCATTAAAAACCAGTCACTGCCCGGTCCTGATCTCATTTTGAATAGAGAATAGAAAGATTATTCGATTATCATTCATGACAAATATGTATAAATCAGCACTTTAGTTACAACAAATAACTTAAAATAATATTATAAAAATAAAAATGTGTTTTGTCTTTTATCTCTAATTATCATCTGTATTATCATTATCTATCACGCTCTTGATCCCATTTCAAACTCATCATTGAGGTTCTATTGTATATTTTATTTAGTTTTTAAAAATAAATATTATTTGTATTTTTTTATAATATTAATTTTTTGACCATCAATCATTGTTGCAGGATGGAAAAGTAAGATGTGATCGTAAAAAATGTCCAAAGTGGTCTTCGTGTTCAGATCCTTGTTGTAAATCTGTATGTCGAAGGCATAAACGTCAACTATTTAAATTTTAAATATAACAATACATTGTTCCTGAATAAATGAAATAAAATTTAATAAGTAATAAGTAATAACGAATAGGTACAGAATGATAACAAATGTTTTTATATTATACAATAACGATGAGACTTGTCAAATTCAGCAGTCTTAGACTTATTATAATTAATATTATTGTTTACCGAAATCCATAGACTGATATACATAATATTTATTATTTTTCTTTTAATGGGTAGCTGATATTATGTAATTGTCAGTATTAATTTAAGAAATTTGAATGTAATTATAAACATTTAAAAAAATATTAACTTCCTGTAATGTAAATATTATGTAATTTTTTTTTTAATTTAAATTGTTGGCTGTCATAATATGTAATTTTTGTTCTCTTATTGAATTTTAGTAAGTCAACAACATATTAATATTTTATTAAAAACTTGTTTTCGTTTTTGAAATGTGTAAATTTTTTTCTTTTTATACATTAATAGATATATCTTAAAATTAATATTTATTTACATTTTATTGTTTTACTTTAGACAGACATTTTTTAAGTTAAATTTAATACGTATATACAGTGTTATCTATATAAATTTAAAGATGTGAAATGAATTAGAATGGACGAGATAAAATTCATATGAACATAATGTTACCATGGCAACAATAAATATATTTGGAAAAAAATTATTTTTCTCTTAAATACGTGTTTTATCTGTTTTGTTTACTGTGTTTTGAACAATAAAACCTTACACCATCCACATTGGTCGCTCTTGCATACTTGGCCAACAAATTATTAACATTTAATTTATCAGTGGCCAATTTCCTAAAATCATAGAACACTTTTAATGTTATTGAAAACTCCACAGATAGTTTGATAATATTACTCGACAAATGGTTGTATTTCATTGAATGTCCATTTTTCTCTAACTTCAAACAAATATTGCATTCTATCTATTATATTATCTGGCAGGTTTTGTTCATTAAAATAACATATGGTTTGTGGATGACTGGATAGATCAACAAGTACAGTACCATCTAGTTGTTTCAGATTTGTTGTCATACCTGGAAATAGTATGCATGGTTATCAGTTGTTACACAAAAAATCACATAAATAAGATTTACCTTCAGGAACACTTCCTTGCCATGCTGTTTTGAAATCAGATAAATTAAATTTGTCACATGGACGTAAAAGTCCTTCAGCCATAAATCTGCAAACTTTGTCTTCGATTAATGATCTATGTGTTTGACCTTTAAGAAGACAAAAAATTGAAGAAATTAAATATTTTGATGTTGAACATTATATTATATTAAATTCAGTTTAAAATAAATAACATAACTAGATATTAATCATTTGTAATACAATAAAAATATATTTATATTATTATTATTATTTTTTTTTAAATTTATTTATTTATTTATTATCAAGACCAAGGCATAATAACTTTACTATAAGCTGTATTGGTGAAAATGGTAATTGAGTAGTATTAATATTGAATTTTAGAACACTTGATTTAAGGACATTTTTCTTCACAAAATACCTGTTTGAATTACCAACCGGGAACTAGGGACGTAGGGCGGTACTAACTGTAGCACTTATCAGTGACTGTAGCTAGTCTAACTTCTATTATTATTCTAAATAAGATTCATTTTTCATAGGAACTAGGTTATTAATTGCAAGAAAGTTAATTCTTATACATTAGTATCTTACGGACACACAGCACTAAGGAAAATAATCTAAAACTTAAACGATCTTTAAATCAAAACTGCAAATTACATAATTTATTAAAATTAGACATTTTTTCTTTTTTCTTTTTATAAATGAAGAATTAGTATTTTTAGTGTTATTTGATAGTTTTTGATTTACTTAACAAATGTATTGAAATATTTGCATTTCAGCTACCACATGATTTTTAGATTATTTATTATGAAACATTTGTAAATAGTAAATAAATGTTTTAAAAATAGTGGTATAATCCAAAATGGCTGGAAACATAATTTTACATACTTCTCAATTTATGGTGTTTTAAAGTTTTTATATTTGGTATACCTACACTTATTGTTCTTCTCTTTAAATTTACTGTTACTTACTTAAATTCATCGACACACACCAAGTACTATATTTGTCAATAATGTGTTGCACTATTACACGAGGTAACAGTTCACTCAAAATCTTAAAGCATTCTTCTATTGGGATCATATTAAAAGGCCAAGACTGTTCATCAATCAAATTTAATAAAAATGATAGAGTTCTACATTCGTATTCAAACTCTAGAACTCTCCAATACCCTGGAATTTTTAATCAGTCATAATTATTTTATCATACTTAGATATCCTTAAACTTATAAAATATGTACTTATTCTATTTATACTAATATAAAATTAATATTTAAATTACCATCAATTTGAAATGCGCCTATATCTTCAAGAGCACATTTGAGCTCAACATCACTAGCTTGTATTAAAACTGACAACTTTTCAAAGTTATATATTTCACTTGATGCCAATACTTCATCTTCAAGCTCTGATCCCTTATAGCTGCATTTATCTAATATATTTCTCAATTTTTTTAGACGTGGTCTACATGGTTTTACTTCATAGTATGTGTGAAATAAACTAACAACCTGTAATTATAATTATTTAATGATACAATTTCTCAAGATTTATTAACTTATTAATTTACTTTTCTTGTGGTAAGTTCTTTGTTAGTAACCTCTTCATCTGGAAATGTTAATTCAGGAAGTAATAAAATTGTATTTGATGTTTCAGCTTCTTTAACATCATAAGTCTTAGTTTCAGTACACAACACAGCAGATTCATGTCCCTCTCCTTTAAATGCTACTCTATAGTATCACAATAAATAGATTACAATAGATTAAACAACTTACTAACAAAACCTTAGACTAAAAGTACTAAAGAGCTTTTGATAAACATTTTATATAAAATATGAATAAACAATTAGCAAAAATCATTTAATTATTTATAAACTATTTATAAAGTTAATTTATATTATTTCTATTTATTCAATATTTTTCAAATATTTTCTAGCTTTAGATCAATAAACACCAGTACAAATATTAGGTAGTATACATTATTAGTTATTAAGATGATAAATAAATACATACGTTTGACCACATTTGAGATCTTTAAAAATGTGTTCATCTAACTCCAATATTTTGTACTTTTCAAATTTATCATTAAAATAAATAGGTTGTACATTCAATTTCAGATTATTTTCTGAAAGTTTTGCGTGTTCAATAACAGTCTTCACATCTTCAGCTGTTCTTACGTATACACTTGATAAAAAGAATGCATTCATTTTATTCAGACTGCAGGTATTTATAGTTATTTATTACTCACCTGGATTCACTTTGAGACATTTTTGAAAATACTTAGATTTTCATCCAAATGTTAAAATGTAGATGATTTTGATGATTTTAATGTAAACAATTTACTGATAAAATACTTATCATAATGACCACAGTGATCTGTGTACTAAGTTATAATATAGGAAATAGCAAATATCCAGAAAAACTTAACGAAAACGGTAATCCGAAGTAAGATTAAAAAAGTCAACAAAATTAGTTAAAGACTTCAATTTAAATGCTGCACAAAAGGTAATAACTCTAGACATATGATAAGAATAAAAAAGAGCGGTAAATGACGTACACCATATCAATTATGAACTATGATTACATTACGTACAATAATTGTAAGCAACCATATTTTGATTTTGTAAAGTTGATAATATAAAAATTCGTTTTTAATCTTCTTGAATAATGAATTCCTTTTTTGTTCACTGATGGTACGTTTCAAGGATTACCTATTGATAGTATTATCTATAAACCTTGTACTCATAATTTAACTAATTTTGTTACAATTAAAGTGAGTAAAAATCTTCATCCACAAGTAGTTAATATTAATGTTAGCAATTTTATAATTTGTGTGATTACTTTTAAAATTATTTAAATGAGTTTCCATAGTAAAATAATATTAATTACTGGTGCTAGTTCAGGCATCGGTGCAGCAACAGCCATACACTTTTCAAAATTAGGTGCAAAACTGGCACTTACAGGACGCAACCTTGTCAATCTACAACGTGTAGCTGATCAATGTGAACAAAGTTTCTCATTAAAACCATTTGTGGTTACTGGAGATTTGACCAATGAAGATGACACTAAACGTATATTGAATTCTACTATTTCTCATTATAATCAATTAGATGTTTTAGTCAACAATGCAGGAATCTTAGAAAGTGGATCTATTGAATCTACATCACTTGATCAGTATGATCGAGTAATGAATGCTAATGTAAGGTCAATTTACCACCTGACCATGTTAGCTGTTCCTCATTTAATTAAATCCAAAGGCAATATAGTCAATGTATCTAGTGTAAATGGAGTGCGATCATTTGCAAATGTATTGGCATACTGTATGTCAAAATCAGCAGTAGATCAATTTACAAGATGTGTAGCTCTGGAATTAGCACCAAAAGGTGTTCGTGTAAACAGTGTCAATCCAGGAGTTGTGGAAACAAATATTTTAACCAGACAGGGAATGAGTAAAGAAGATTATGCAACATTTTTGGAAAAAACTAAAGTCACTCATGCATTAGGAAGACCAGGGACTCCTGAAGAAGTGGCCAAAGCCATTGCATTTTTAGCAGGCGATGCCAGTTTTTCAACAGGGGATTCACTCTTAGTTGATGGTGGAAGACATGCTATGTGTCCAAGATAAAAATATATTTTCTGTTCAAAACAATTGTTTATCTTTTTTATTTGTTTATATTAAATTTTTATTTTAACTAGCATTAAAAATTATTAATTAAATATTTTGAGAACCTAATATATCTAGATACTAATATCATGTATACTGAAAACATAAAGACTATTTTTTTTTTATAGGTATATCAATACCAAGTATCATTTGATCTGTTAAATATATATAAAATAGGTATATAATATGATTAACACAGTGGCGGTCAAATAGGGTGGAAAATCTCCATGACATTTTTCATTACTTAATAATTCAATATTAATCCTCTAGATTCGTTGAAATATATTATTTTAGAGTTTAAACTAGTAGTACCTATATAATCAATGGTAGAACACATGTACCATTATACTACGATAATATATATGTATAATTAAGTGTTTGTAATTATAATGTAAAATGTTTGTATCAGAATCAAATTCTAGAAAAAAAACATTCTATATATTATGTTGTTTTATCTAAACATTTTTAAAAATTGCTCATTTTTATGAAAATAATAAGTTGGTATGTCATAACCGCGTTGTTTGATGGTATAATTTACCGCAAACTGCATACCTACCATACTATTATTAGACGCTTCTGTATTTTTTGGCCATTGCTCTACCAATGTTTTTTGCATTTAACTAAGAGCCTATTTTATACATACCTGATACCTACTATATAAATATTTGTTTGAATATTTCTTAATTATAATGATGTTGAAAGTATTTGTTTGAGTCGCGTAACAGGATAAAAGTTGGTTTTTAATACGATGACTAAGAACGGGATTTTTGTAGACGTATATAAGTGCGTAATATAATATTGGTTGCTTGCCAATAATTTATATCATTGAATTAATACATATATAACATTACGTATCTATAAAACCTTAACCACACATAAACCGGTTCAAAGCTGGTGAAAAACGTATGAAACTGTGAAAGTTTATTCGAATAATCTATGTATTATTTTGTGCGACGTGGCGTCGGTATAATAGAGAATAGATGACACCAATGATTATGTATATATATTATGAATATTTTTAATCAATGATGATTTACGGCCTACTTTATCCAACGAGGTAACGCCCTGAATCTCCGCATGTATAATATTGAAGCACTCGGACGCATATCTATGTTAAATCACTGGGAAATGGCGACGCAGCAGCCGTGTGTTGTACAACACGAACTATTTTGAACCATTGAACCACTTCTTACTACTTAACAAATCGAAATCTATTTAACATAAACACAAGGAACTTGGGTTTTTCGATTAAAATCTCTTAAATTAACTAGAAGTCCAAATTTCATAAACACAGCTCAAACGGTTAAGATATTAATGTTTTAAGATCGGCGCTTTTATCACCAACCGACTGAGTACCTACATATATATGGGTAGATCAAAAACCTAACACACTTCTAGATCTAGATGATTTTGAAAGTTGGAATTTGGCGTGCAGCTGGATAATAGACAATAGGCAATATAACAGAAGAAAAAAAAAATGAGAAAACAATGAATTTTTACGATTTGAAATATTTTCCAAGCAATCGATTTTTATTATAACACCTAAAATTTTGGGTAGACTTTTGGGTGCCCGCAGAAAATTATCTCAATGGATGCAATTATAATTTTACATTGTACAGTTGCCAGTTAGTCGTTAGAAACAGAATTATTAAAGGAAACGTGCGAACGTTTTAAAGAGAAATTATATTAAAATCTGAAATCACAGAAGCTGCTTGTCGCGCCGACCGGTATTCCCCGATCAATTTCGTGTACACCAAACAAGCCCCTGTGGTGCACTAGGTGGGAGAAAATTGCCGATAATGGATTAATACAATAGTTCACAATCTGGGAGGTGCTCCCCCCAGGGAAGCATAAACATTTTTAAAAATACATGTTACATAAAAAACGTTATTAAGGGTACTATAAAAACAAACTAAATTAACGGCGTTTTATTTATATTAATCTAATAACCAACATCTTATAGTGGTGAGGGAGAGGCATGAACTGGTACAATATTATGAAAAGGGACATGATCCTCTAAAGGTTATTGAGAACCCTTAGATTTATGAATGCCGAATGGGCAATGTACGTTTAAGAAAACGTAAAAAACATCTACTAAATAGCAAAAGAGATATAACTATGAATTAAATAAAAAGATAAACGCAGGAAAAGAATAATTTTACAAATCACTTTTGAGTATTAATAATAATTTCATATAAAAAGTATTGATTTCCTAGAAAAAAACATGAATGTGAAAATGTTAAATGGGAACTAAATTCAGTACTAAGAACAGTAAGAACGAGCATGGTTGACGGCTTAACCGATAAATTAATTGAAATCCAAATGAGTGCTAAATTCTGTAGTTGTACTTACAACAATAATGTGCTCATGTTAATTAATATTGTACATATATACATATGATTTTCAAGTTAAAATTAATTAAAATACAATCAAGTCTGGTAGAAATGTTTTTATATATTTTTGAAAGTAAGCTTATAGATAACCTAGTGTTAAAATTTTGAACCTTAAATATAAACAGAAAAAATTTTATGAATTTTCAACCACAAAATAACTTGCAAATTATCGCGATTTTAACATATTTTATACAAATATGAACTTTATGGGCTTATGAAAAAAATTTGAGTGAAACCATCTCCGTTATTTTTTAGTTACAATAAGTGTAACTTATATTTAATCCTTTAATACATTTTCAAGAGTTTTTGGACAACCAAAAAAATTTTATAGATATTTTTTAAAAAAAAAACTTATAAAAATAGAAAATTTAAATTGTCTATAAATAAGTCAAAATATGTTAAAATACTTTGAAAACTTAACCATGTGTAGAGAACACCAATATAAAGATTTGGTGAAAATTTCAAGTTGTTGCGGTTTTTCGTTTTTGAGTTAGAGTATTTTAAAAAAATGTAGTTTGTAAAAACGTGATTTTGCGTAAAATTTCCCGTTTTTTCGTAATTTTTTTATCGTTTTTTTTGATTTTTTAAAAAAGTATTGAAGAAGTTGAATTTTTGACTTGCCCAAGTTCCATCTACATTCACTTTCCTTTCAGAAAAGTTGCTGTTTGAAAAAATCGAAGCATTTTTATTACCAAAAATCGCGTCCTTTGACACAAAAAAAAAAAAAATAGAAAAAAAAAAACACACATCATTGTAAATTCAATAGATTCCATCACTCTGTTCGGAATCTAAAATAAATATATTTGTACTTGTTTATCTGTCTATCATAATGTATTCTGCAGTTAAAAACGAACTTATTTATTTATTTACCTTCTAAAAATTTAATTAATCAACCATAGAAATTATTCAAATTTTTTTGTACTCAGTAAAAACCAATTCTACGAATTCCGACATTAGTTTATGTAAGAACTGTTCTTTTTTTTGTGACTCAAATGAATAAGATTTTATTTCATTCCTTCAGATTTCAAAAATCATTAACATTTAAAATTTGTTACTACACTTGGTAAATGTACTTATTACCTATATACAATTTTATGATTCCTTTACATCAAATGATGATTCAAGTTCTTAAGTATGTGTGTAATATTGTATTTATCTAGCTGCATTACCGTTATGAGACCGTCACTTTTCCTGTAATAATTCATTGCTCAACCTTGAACAGGTTTTCAACGTTTCTTTTAAATATTTAGTCTAAAATTCTAAACAAGTACCTAAACAGCTTGTTTGCCGACGGCCGGGTGGTGCCGTTATTTCACAGATAGAATATTAATTTTTTTTTTTACTTTTATAGCAGAATTAATTAACATGTGATAAAACAAATGCAATAAATAATCGAAACATTCGGTTGGCTGTATTTAGCAGATACGTTAGCATATTACCTATTCAACACTGAACGTCTGAACATCACAAGTAGACAACGACCAACGCGAACAAACTAACAAAGACTATTATTAATGACGAGCAAAGTGATTATTGCTAATTATAGTGTGTATTATGTCTTAGGTATTATGAGTATATAAGCTAATATGATTGCAATTTGAGGAACAGACATAAACGTATATTCAGTTTTGTCCAGTTCTTGGCTGCAAATGTGATATGAATTAAACATTTTTAGGCATCTCGCTCATCCCTGATTCCTCCAGCGTTCAGCCAACGTGCGAGAGTCCCGTTTTTTTCCCTCACAATTGTCATTATTGTTCAACAATCGATGGCGATTTTATGTATCGATGTTACAGTTATTACTTATTATCACAAATTCACCTGCACAATGTGGATTTGTCCTCCAAATTTGAAATAGTTATTTTTATCAACAGTCGCATTGAATTTTTGTTTCTACTTTTTAACTACGGAATCGTTTGGAAATTGGAATTCGTGCTTGCTCGACGAACGGTCTGTATATAAAAATTTCGAACGTGACTTCTATCCCCTCTCCAACACTGTTATAAAGTTTTGCTTTATAGGCAAGAAATCTTGTTCGTTCGTCAAACGTTTATACAACACAGCCCTACAACTATGTTGACGATGACCGAGTTCAGCAAAGTGTTCAACGACAATATCCATGGACATATCTCGCTACATCCGTTGTGTGTAGTTGTCATCGATACTCCGGAATTTCAAAGACTACGTAACATTAAACAGCTCGGCACCACCTATCTAGTCTATCCTTGTGCGAGCATCAATCGTTTTGAACATTCTATTGGGTAATTGATTTAATTATTTTAATTTTTTACTAAAAGATATTTATTAAAATATGTTAGTACTTTTTTAATTATGTTTATAATGTATTCTTTCATTCAGTGTTTGTCACTTGGCTGGCCAAATGATTGACGCTTTGTGTCGCAACTCAGGCAATGATATCAGTGTTACACCAGAAGAAAAACTTTGTATTGAAATAGCAGGGCTTTGCCATGATCTTGGACATGGACCTCTATCACACAGCTGGGAGAAATATCTGAAAGCTTCTGGAGTTGACTGGAAGGTAAATAAGTTTGTATTTTATATAATTGCATTAGTTTATAGAAAAATATTGCCTATATAATATTATTTTACTGTCCACTCTTATATCTCACTGATAAGTTTTATTTAACCACTAAACCATAGAATGTCAATCTATCATTAAACCATTTTTTACCATTGAGACATATCTACTTCATCTAGAGAGATGAGCTTATTATAATATTATCACATCATATTAAATGGCACATTAGTAGTAAAATTTTGTGAAGGTAAACTAGTAATACTATTAAAAATCATGAATCTAATGAAAATCAAAAGTTTAACTGTCAATATTTTTGGAAAAATATTGCATATGAAATCTTCAAATCTTGTAAAATTAAAAGATAAAAAGTAAACTTTTTAATACTTTTAATGAAATATTTACATGATACCTACTGAATATGTATTATTAAATGTTTTAATTTCTGCTAATCTTAAATAAAAAAATTAAAAGAAATGGATCTTCATAATTTTATTAATAATAGACCTTGCTCTAGGTAAATCCTGATCGGAAATTATTTTACTATAATACAATTAAATTACACATATTATGATTATTAATTCCGTATAAACTTATTTAATACCAATATTCTACATCACTTTATTTTGTTTAAATTATTAATGCTTTAGTTTTAACAATCATTTTTTATGAGTTTTAGTTGTATTTTTTGGATATAAAACTTTAGAAATATATATTGAGTTTTGTATTGATTATATAACAAATTAATATTTATAGCATTCATGTGCTTAAATTTTACTTTAGTTAAGATCTTATTGTTGTATTTAATTTTAGCATGAAGAAAGTTCAACCGAAATGTTTAAGTATATCATAGAAAAGTATGAACTTCAAAAAGAGTTTAATAAATATGGACTTAATATGGAATATCACATTGAACTGATTTGTGAATTTATTAGTGGAAGTGGTACTTTACTAAAGGAAAATCATTTCTTGTATCAAGTAAGTATTTTTTATTTTATTTTAAAATATTTTACCTTAATTAAAAAATACTCATTTTTAGATTGTATCCAACAAAAATAATGGTATTGATGTTGATAAATGGGATTATTTTTTACGTGATGGAAAATGTTTAAATTTAAATATATCATTTGATTATAAAAGGTTAATGAAATTTTCTAGAGTTGTAGTTGACCCTAAATCAAATATGCCAGTAATAGCTTTCAGAAATAAAGAAGCGAGAAACATATATGATATGTTTAGAGTAAGATCTGATCTACATTGTAGGGCCTATCAACATACAGCAGTACAAAATACAGAATTAATGTATGTATAATGTATATTTATTTATATAAGAAAAAACAAATAAATAAATGTTTTATCATTTAAATAATATACAAATAAACATAAATAAATAAAATAAATGCTTAGCCTTAAATATTATTAAAACTGTATATTATGACTGGTTTCAAATTAAAAATTCTTCATTTATTAAAACAGTAATAAATAAAATAAGTGTTTGTTTGATTTATTTCTATTGTTTATTCCTATTTATTTATATTTATTTTTAAATGACATAATATCTAAATTTTTTTTCTCATATACATTTATAAGTATTAACCATTTACAAATTTTATCTAATTTTATTTGTATATTTATTATTTATAAAAATATTATAATTTAATTTAGTGAAATTATTAATTTCCATTGTTTAAATAACAAATTTAAGTACATAAATGATAAGAATAATATTGCCACTTAACATAGTTTATTTAAATGTTATATTATTAATTTATATGTGTTGATATTTACTCAACAATTTTATATTCTAATGTAATATAATGGATGTTATTTTTCAATTAAATATTATATTATATTATATTTATTTAAGAGATGTCTGGTGGGCATTAAGTATATAGATAATTTGAATACATAATATAGTTGAATAAAATAAGAATCAAACAAAATTATACTTCGTTAAACATTTTTCTTCCTATTTATCATTCATTATTATTATTATCATTTATTAGCAATTATTTAAATTATTTTTTTTGTTTTAGATGTTTTAATGTTTACTATTTATTTTCTAGTTGTAATATCTTAATATTAAGGTTTAAAAAAATGTCTAAAATGCCTACAGTAATTTAAGTAAAAATATGAAATATTATTATGGCAGTAAAAAATTAAAAAGTTGAGAATAAATAACAAAGTAATGGTAAAAAAAAGTTCAACATTTCTATAACAGGGACTGAAAGTTATTTTAGAAGCTTACTTTAATCATTGCCTGTTATTTAGAGTTCTGGTGCAAATTCTGAAAACTAATGTTAATGAAATAATTTTTGTAATTAAGAATCTCAGGGTTGGAGTGGTGCGTGTACAAAACTGTAATCATCTATGGTGAACTTTTATAAAACATCTTTTATTTATACACAGTACATACTTCATACTAATTGTTTTTACCATAAAACTGCATCGAATAACTTATATACTTAAATTTCTGAAGTACCACCAATGGGTAGTCCCTTCATGCAAAATATATTCAACATGCCCACAACATTTATGCTTATTGTAAACCTGTTTACAGATTGTGTAATAACAAAAAATATCAATATTATATAAAATATATTTTATTATTTATTTCTGTTTAAGGTTTATTGACATTTTATTAAAGGCTGAAAAATATTTTACCATCCAAATTTCATCTGGTGTTAAGTAAGTTGTTTATTATATTAATTTGATGTCTGTATTTTGTTTTTACTCTTACATATTTTAATTTTGTAAGTTAGGATAATTTTTGTTTTTATCAACATTGGAGTTTTAGTTTCATTTTTTAATATAGTAAAAAAATTAATTTTTTTCCGTGTAATTTTATAATTCTAGTATAAATATCTAATTTAAATTTATAAATTATTTAAATCGATACTGTTATTTTTGTACTAAGATTTCCATACAATTATCTTAAATTTACTTAAATGTCATTAGTAAAATTAAATTAATTAATTGTATTGCTAACATTAAAGTAACACAAATACTTCACCAAGTGTTCTTTTTTATACATTTAATTTCAATTGATATTTATTTAAAAGTTGAATATATAATATTTAAATTATTAAACATTGTATGGATACATACATTTTTTTAAGTTAAGTTTTAAATTGAATTTTAAAATATTGACTTGAAATTCTTATTGATAATCTAGGATTTTAAATTGTATAGAATGAATTAAATTGGGATTAATAAATTATAAGAAATTTATTATAAATATATTAACTTTTAGGTTTTATTTGAATGAAGCTCATATGAATATTGAAGCAATGTCTCGTTTATCTGACCACATTTTGTATGATATTCAGTATAGTCATGACCCAAATTTGGAAGAAGCCAAAAGCTTATTAAATAGACTTCTGACAAGAAATTTATATAAATTTGTTGGATCGTTTAATTTATTATTTGTGAGTATAGCATCAAAAAATATAACTATTTTATTTATATTTAATAATATTTTTGTTTTGAAAATTTGCCAAAAGTGGTCATTATCTGCCATATAGAAAATATTATTCAACTTACTACTAAATTGTTACATTATTGGATATATTATTATTTTGATGTTGTCTTTTATTATGCTATTACTTTATAGTATATAAATAATTAATAATTAGTTACTTATTAGTTATTAGTTTTGGTTATTATCTTGTCATCGTCTTATAAAATTACAATGTACACTATTAATGATTGTATGGTTTTTTGTTTTATTCAGATAAACAAAGAAGTATATGGAAATTTGATTGATGATGATTATTTAAAAGAAAGTCTTACAAATGAACTGAAGAAACAGTTTCAAATAGAGTTTGGTATTTCCGCCACATGGTTAAACAGTGGTTCACCATTGAAATATCCATTAGAAAATGTATTATTCTTCAAGAAACCAGTATGTGATAGTAAATCAATAATCATAGATGATACACCATACCAAAATCTATATCCTATGAATGAGTAATATTTTATAGTGTATTTATTAATTGAATCATTGTTTTATTAATATTAATGATTTCAGATTAGAGTTCTTCAAACGAGAAATCAATGTATTTAGTAAGGTGATCCAATTAAATGATAGTCAAATAAAAGAAGTCTGTTGGTTTTGTAATTCTTTTCTCAAGGATTTTAAGTTATAATCTATGATTAGGTATTAATCCAAGTGACCAAATTTAATATATTTAATTACGAAACTTAAATAGTCAATGACAAATATTAAACTTGAAACTATTTTTATATATTTTATGTTCAGTCTCGAAATTCAATTATATTAAGTAGGTATTTGCTGATTATTATTGTTCCAGAATAAATCACTAAAATATATTTATAATTTCTCAGTTTATCATGTTATACTTTATTATTTTTCATACAATTATATTGCTTGAATTTGTTTAACTATTTACTTTAAAGGATTTCACACATAAATATACAAAACCTAAAACTTATATTAATTACCCAATATAATAGTTCTTTTTAATTCTTGTTCCAATTCAATAATCATTTTAATCATTTTATTTTGGATGTCGTTTTCTTAACATGTACATACATGTATAATATATATTATACATGTATGTAGACATATTATGTTTATCATTTTTAATATGATTTATTATTTAACATTTTCTTGAGATTATTGCTTTTAATAAAAATAAAATAGCTTAGATCTTTTTACTACCACCATAACAATGAACTAAAATTATAATTGATAACATGATTTCATGGTTAACAATTTTTAAACAAATTGTAACAATACGCTTTAAATATTTCATATTTTCACCAATATTTCTATGGTTCTTATTTAACAATAAATGAATGTTTTAATTATATGATAAATAAGCGCACATTCAGTTTGTATTCACTTGTATTCAGATGATCAATCAGTGAAGAACAAAAGTGTATACTATTTAAATTTTATATTATTTTTGTTTAATTTACTTCATTATAATTTGTAATTTTTTACTGATTATAAACATGTAAACTATATCATAATAATCTACACTAAAGGTCTTTAGTATATATAAACAAAATATAACAACTATATTTGGTTTAATTAAAAATATTACTGTTATTATATTTTAAGTGTTTTTGTTTGGTTTTATTTAAGTTAAATTTTCAAGTTGAAATCTTATACCCAAGTCATGACATTAGTGTATGTTTACAATTTATTTAATATGATAATTTAGCTTTTTATACTTTGATTTATTTATTGCTTTAATTATTTTATAATATAAATATTATATTGATCTACATGCACTTACAGATTTAATTTATTTACTACTATATAACTAATAAAACACCTGTGATAATTGTCTTAACTAATGATAGGTAATAATTTATTTGTAACTTGATAATTTAATAAACCCGATGGTCAATTATTATTGTGTTATTTTTTCTATTGTTATTAATAGTTTCATATCATTATTTACAGTCATTAAATAAATTATATACAAATTATATTAATAAATTAATAAACATGTCAGATAAACCAAGTAAAAATAAAATGGAAGAAACCAAAATATTTTTATATTTTAATCTTATATAATATATATCGATTTTATTTAAAATACTTAATAATATAATATACTTTAATACTGTGTATTACATGTTGTTTATGGTAGGAAATTGGAATGTTTTGGTTGATAAATCATTTTTGTTTTTAGTATTTTTATAATGATTTAATTATCACATCACATTTTTGACAATTTATGTTGTTAGTACAAAGATATAAATTTCAAAGTTAAAAGAAACTACCTGCATGTCACATATCTCAGAAATCCTGGCTATGCTATTAATTTTTTATATACCTTGATAAATTAGGATTTTTATCAAAATTGTTCTTCAACATCGATGATATACACAAACATAATAAACAACTAATAATACAGATAAAATGTTATTGTATAATGATGTTTTACAGAAGGGTTAAGGTTATTAGCACAACCATCCATAGCAACTAACGTAAAGAGAGAAACAGAATTAACACCAATATAATATAAAACCATCAATTTAAATTGTTTACATTTATTCGCGATACAAAAAAAAGTTAATTAATCACAGTTATTAATTTGCATTTTTATAATAATATTAATTAATTCTTAATTTTAATCAATATGAAAATAGATTTTGTACTAAGAATGTAATGGACAACAGAATTAAGCTATGCAGCTTGTTACTAATCATCAATATTTAAATATAAAGAGTAATATAAGAAACATAGGACTATTCAGTTTTCAACGTAAGATGTAAAAGATGAAAGAGTTACTAATCGGTCCAGAATTTCTTGACTGCTACTTAATCCCAGTTCAGGTTCATTGATTGCCACTGGGATTACATACCCATTTAAACATGTCCAACCTTCTCTCTCCACAATTCTTTCAGCTTGTTCTTTGTCTACGCCCATAAATGTTTGAAATTTGTCAAGCTGGATGTTTTCATAATGTGTACTTATGAATTTCAATGTGTCCTGTTGAATGCGACTTTTGATTGCCACCATGATCGGCTCCAATACATCGGACCATTGGCAGTCGATCAATTCATAAGCTTGTGTATAGTGTTTTGTCCAGAGGGCTTTACCAATTGACCAGACTTTTTGTAGTTCTGGATTACTCTTCAAGGAATCGGGCACACGGCGCCATAAAAATTTAGCAGCGCACAATTCATTGTTGTACAAGTACGCGGAAAACAGTTTAATGTATTGTTCAGCATTCAAGCTACCCTCTTGGATTTCATCGTTTTCTAAGCCTTCAACGTCAATGCTGAAATAACCAGGTTTATAAACAGTTAGCAAATTGGAAAACCAAAAGGTCAAAAACAGTTCAACAACAATAAACTTTTACCTGAAGTCGTATGGTTCGGCAATCATATTTGGATGCGGTGAAACAACTGCGAACAACGAGCGCACGTAAAACACAAGAATGAGGAATAAAAATGAACACCAAACGTCGGAACACTCGGAACGATTAATGTTTGGCTGTAAATAAATGTACGTTATCATAATCAACAATAAGTGATATCACTTATCATCTAGTTATATGTTTCTACGCCGGGTTTGTTTCATATATTATAGCGTATTAGCGTCCATGGATACGTACGTTTTGTACAAGGTATTAAGGTAAAAACAATTTTGCGGTTTCTTGTAATAGGCTTTAATGTACAAACATTTATTTTATTAGTTATTACAAAGAAACAAAATATATATATTTTTTTTAACAAAATTCTTTATTATGCTATCTGTTACAATATTGAACAATAAGCTTAAGTGATAAAATATAACAAAAGAAAAATACAAATAAAAAAACAGACAGAATAGACTGAGGGAAGAGGCCTCCCATCGGAGGTACTTCAACATGAATATAAAGTTACCTAAGGTTTCAATCCTAAAATAATGATTATAGATATTGAATGCATAATAGTTATTGGTAGTAAAGGTCATAGTTGTAGATACATATTTATTTATTTATTTTATTTTTATTTTTTTATATTATTTAAGCAGATCACGACACCATTGGCTTTTTAGTCTTTTGTGGGGATTTCCTGGAATAGTTTCAGATGACAGTTGGTCGATGAGGGGGTTAGAATGATGTATTATTAACTTGTTATTGAATCGTTTATAGTGGAGCTTGGGCTAGTTCAGTTACAGTGGGCAAATTGAAGTCAGAATGAAGGGTATTATTTAAAACATAGAAGGGAGCTTTATAGAGATGACGCGAAGGATTTTGGATTGAAACCTTTGTATACGGTTTGTGTTCGATACTTTTGCTGAGCCCCACAGCTGTAAACCGTAGGACCAGATAGGTCTGAGTAGCAGTTTATACAGCAGTAATTTAGTTGGTAGTTTGATATTTTTGGAAGTTAGGAACGGCCAAAGAAGGCGAAAGCGATTGTTAAGTATTCGAGTTTTATTTTTAATATGAGCTGACCAGGTAAGTCGACGGTCAATGTTGACTCTAATGTAGCGTATACATTGGGCAGTAGGAAGGGGTTGGTTGTTAAGTAGGAGGGTCTGGCATACTCCTTGCCGGAGCGTAAACGTACAATGAATCGATTTAGATTCGTTCATTTTAACTCCCCATTCCTTGTACCAGGCTTGGAGAAGGTGTAGGTGGTCCTGAACATAACTGGAGGCTAGATGAGGATCTGAGCTAGAGGCTAGTATAGCTTTATCGTCGGCAAAGTCACCAACAAGAGTAAGGAGGGAAGAGGGTTGATCAGATATATATATGTTGAATTGAAGGGGAGCTGTGACTGCAACTTGTGGTACGCCCGGATTAATTAAAGTAGGGACCGAAAAGGTGGAATCTACTCGCACTGAGAAGAACCGGTCTTCTAAATAGGATTTAAGGATCAAATAGTAGTGACTAGGGAGAATAATTTTAAGTTTATATAAAAGACCAACGTGCCAGACGCGGTCGAAAGCCTGAGAGACATCTAGGAACGCACCAGTGCAATAGAGTTTTTCTTCCAGTGCATAGGATATTTTGTCCACCAATCTGTGGACTTGGTGAATGGTGGAGTGGGTATTGCGAAAGCCAAATTGCGAGTTAGGTAGAATTTTTGAAGAGTCGACAATAGGTAGAATACGTTTTAGTAGTAGTTTTTCGAATAACTTGGAAAGTATTGGTAGAAGACTGATAGGTCTATACGAAGTCGGGGAGTCAGGGGTTTTTTTTGGGTTTTAATATGAGAATTATAGTAGAATATTTCCAGAGAATAGGGAAATAGAATATTCTGAGCATTGCATTATAGATTTTTGTTAGGAATAATATAGATTTTTTAGGTAGGATTCTGATTACTTCTGTAGTTATTAGATCAAATCCAGGGGATTTTTTTCCTGGGAGCTTTTTTATATTAAAGTTAACTTCACCAGGAGAGAAGGCTCGAGGAGGAGGGCACATCTGTAGTGGGGAGTTGAGGAAGCTTTCAACTTCTTGGATTTTGCTGGGTGATAGAATATTATAATGCGGTTGGAAAGTATTTTCTAAGTGTTTCGCAAATATGTTTGCTTTATCTTGATCGGAGACTGCCCAAGTACCATCATCGTTACGTAGAGTAGGAGGTGGATTATGAATACGTAGTAGTTTCCTAGAGGCTTTCCAAAGTGAACCATCATTGTGTGAAAGTGAGGATGCGTAGTTTGCATAAGCTTCGGATCTATGACTAGCAAGAAGGCGTTTGAGTTTTAGTGTAAGGGCGTTGTAGTGACGTTCATCAGATGGGTATCTGGAGTTTTGCCAAATTGGTCGTGCACGGCGTTTCAGTGATATGAGGGTTATGATGGGCATAGGAAAATTAAATTCATCCTTTTTTGGAGGGAGTTGGATTGCTGATTCCCAAACAGCTGATTGAATGTTATTTGTAGTTAGGTTAACAGCATCATCAATGTCGGAGGCTGTTTTTAGACGCAGTTTTAAATCAGTTTTCTCAGATAAGGTGTGACCGAATTTTTCCCAATCTGTTTGATATTGAGATAGCATCAATGAGTTGAGTTTAATAGGAGGTTGACAATCTACTGAAAGCAAGACAGGTGAATGGTCTGAACACGAGTCTAACAAGTTTTGAGTTTGTGTGTGAAGGCTATTTGGAATTTTGGCGACAAAAATATCTAAGATATCAGGCAATTTATGACGAGATGTAGGCCAGTAGGTGAAATTAGGTGAAGCGAGAATTAGAATATTAAAGTGGTAGGCAGTTTGAAGGAGAGAGTTTTCTCTAGGATTAGAGGCACGGCAGCCCCACTGAATATGCTTAGCATTAAAGTCACCACCAACTATATAATTATTATTTAAGGTGGATAGAAATTCGGTGGATTGATCCGGTAAGATTCTGTATTGGGGGGGGGGGGGCAATACGTCGCTGCTGTGGTAATAGGTATATTGTTGAGCGATAAGGAAACTGCACACGATTGAATGTGGTTTGTATGGTAGTTAGGTAATGGAGTATATGCGAGTGAAGCTCTAATAAATATAGCTGCACCAGCGTGGGCAGTTAGTTGTCTGGATGATTTGCACGGTATGCATGGTAGCCAGGAAAGTGATTATAAGAAGTATTGGTAAAATGAGTTTCAGAAATAAGTACTGTATCTATTTTTTTTTTCCTGAAGAGTGTTAAGGAGTTCGTTTCTATGATTTTTATATTGAAATATATTGAAATAGAAAATTAAAATATTAAGTTTTTATCATGTAAAAAGCACAATTATGGTAAAATCACTTGTATTATCTATTGTAAAATTATGTTTCGGATCACGGTACATAACGTATTTCAAATCATGAGCTTTGTTCTTTTTAACAAAAAATGTACACTTTTTTACAACAAGTGTACACCAAAGCGTTCGTTTTGAAATAGTGTATTCGTACACACTGTTCGTTTTAAAAAAGTGTTTTATAAGTGTATACTTTTTTCACACCAACTGTAGAGTAGGTTGTAAGTGTCATACCTAATTTTCAGTGTTGGTCGTTATCATATTTCTTATCATTTTAATAAGAATTGATCATCATTGATTAAACTTTTGAATACATTTCATCTACAATTCTGATTTTCCGAAACGTTTGTTTTGAAATACCACACTTGATCACACCACTTATACTAGACCTAGATACTACACTAATTGTGTACACTTTTTTTTCAAAACGAACAAAGCTATGGTGTGTCGGAGTTACCGTTGCAGCCATTGAATTTCAACGATTGAAGATAGTACTCTCATAGAAGTATGACTATGAGTATACTATGTCTAATGCTTTAATGTTTCCCATCTAATTATTATTCGCCTGTACACGTCATGCCTGAAATTTGTTATACATAATTTACTTTACAGATACCCGAGCAGTAGAATGAAGTAGAGATGTGAGTGCTGTAAATTTATCAGGTAAATTTTTACCCGTAAAAAAATTTACCGTAAATTTTACCAATTTTTTTTTTACCGATAAATTATTTTTTACCAAAAAAAAAATTTGTGTGGCACCTCTAATCAAATGAAATCGAATGAGTGAATTGTAAAGAGATATCTTTTTTATCAACCGATAACAATACAATAGCTATTTTACTAATCACGGCTTAAGATATATCTTATAAGATATAAGTTAAATCTAAATATAAATGTTTTCAGTTTTGACTTAAAAAAAATAATGGTTATGTGCATTTTGATAGCTTAGTTAAATTTAAATTATTTATTATTTACAATATGAATAATTTAATATTCATATTTCATAAAATGTACTAATTACTAATGTCTAATACAAAACAATAGATATTTTAGATTCATTTTTAATTTTTTTGTTAATTATTGTTATTATAAGAAAGAACTAGATTTAACAAGTAAGTATACAAAATTAGTACCTAATAAAAATCGTATTTAATAATGTCTAATAGTAAAAAATAGCAATGGCTCTAAGATTTAGCTATTTTATCATTTTTACCACATTATTGGTAAATCTACCGTAAAATTTACCGAAAAATTTACCGATATTTTTTTTACGTAAATTCTCCATTTCTAGAATGAAGATTCGTTTATTCTGGTTTCAATTCTTATAACAATTTGCTGGCAGCGTGTTATGAGTGTAGTAATTATATTATAAAACCGTATATATTTTTTAACGAATATTATATTGTTTTGTATTTTGTACAACGCATAGGTAATCAAATCGCTGTATATTTAATAATATATATTTTATATAGGTACAGAACTATGTATTTGTTCAGGATTGAAATCAAATCTATCGGCTGGCCAGCTTGCGCATCAACAAATGTGAGTTTTCAAATAAATTATTGCTTATCGAATGTTTTCCAAATAAAATAAATACAATTAGGGCCCGAATTTAAAAGCAAAATGCTTTTTTTTAGGTCAACCTTTGATAATAATTTCCAAGTACATAATTCGTTTGATGTAACAAATACTTCAAGTGGGAAACTTTAATCTTGAATTATCAATGATTTTTTTCACATAATATTTAGAGCATTAATTAATATTTTAGTATTTTACCGTTGATTTTATTAGTTTTAAATTTTAAATTTATATTTGTACCTAATACAGCCAAATAATTCAAATAATATTAATAATATTTTATAATATAGTAATCTAAATCTAATTGCAATTTTTGACTATTTTTAAGGAACCTATAAATGGATTTTTAGGCGTTTAAATTGGGGCCATACATTATAATCATCTGGTTAATTAAATTACATTGCATGGTAAAAAAAATGAAACTTTTTTCTAGGTTTGACTACTAAGCGAAATATTTAATAGGTATTAATTTTTAAATTACGTGTCAATTAAATTTATGTTTCTTTAACTTTTAATATTATTTATGTAATACATTTAAATTTTTCAAAATAATATAAAACAATTGATCACGCTTATATTGTATATGTTGAGTGTGCGAAATGGCAAGCGGGGCCGACTTAGAATGGATGCTGACGAAGAACTGTTTTGTAGTCACCACATATGACAACAGTACGAGCGGATAAAAATATAATATAGGTAAGTGTTTGACTATCAAGTAATTCATTTTTCTATTTCTATTAATGTTTGGTCAATGAAATGATGATTGGCCAAGCAGAAGTGGATCACCACCATATACTACAGAAGAGTAGTATAGGCTTTTCAAATGAGCGTGATTTGTAGTCCACAGAGTGGAAGACTGGCAAGAGGTGTTCAGCGACGAAGTTCTGTGGACGAGTGGACGAGCATAACACGACCAACATCCTAAAGGTCATTAGCAGGTAGGTAAACTCATACATATATAGTTGCGTTTAATAAATAAAATAATACCTATACATTAAAATAAATACATGGTATATTCTATATATAGGATTAGGTTAAGTTAGGGCAATACATACCGGGTGTACTTCGAGAACTTATTAATTGCGCTATATCTGTGGTGATATGGAGGAGTGATTTCAAACAAGTAACCCACAAAATTATTAATTTCTTCAAAAATTTTACTATGAAACTTAAACTATGGGAAACTCAACTTGTATCAAATAATTCGGTACACTATTCTACATTAAAACCGGTATTTACACACAATAATGACAAAAAAAATATATATAAAATAAGACCATAACCATACCTATAATGGAAAATCTTCATCTAGCATTAGTTTATTTGTAATATTATAGAGTACAAACAATTGCAGTGATGCAGTTATTTAGTTAAGTCTTGTTAATTAATTGTTCAATTATGTAATAATATTATATTATAAAACAAATTCCTATTGCACGGCGTGATGTATAGGCAATTCAGGTACATTAATGTTATAAGATCTTGTTTTACGGTATTTTTCAAAACTGCGTTATTATTACCATAATATCGGAGCAGTGTCAGGCTATATAAGTATATTTTAAATTAATATATATTTTTAATTCTTAAATTAATCTTTTTCATCGATAAAAATCATCACAATCATCCAAACAAAATTTGTTAATTTTCATTATTTTTATCTCAATCTTGATAATATATAAACGTAATAGTCAATAGTCATACAATAGTTTTGTGAAATATCTTACTGTGGCTATTAGATTCTGAACGGAGTGACGGAATCTATTGGTTTTACAATGATATGTGTGTGTTTGGTATTATAAAATCGAAAGTCCCGTTGGAATGCGAATTAATTTACAACGATGCTATAGAAAAACATTTATTTGTAGTTGTTATAGCCGCTTCCGAAAAATAACATAATCTTATTGTCAACTTAGTCCAAATATTGATACATACCCAAATTCTTATATTAATACAACTATATTCATTTGAGCTAAGACGACGAACGAGTCTAATATTTATAAATATTTAGTCTTTTATTGTCTAATCGCATATTGTGATATTTATTAGACATTTATATGAAAATCGTCAACAACATGCTGCAAAGTTGTAATGGCTGTGCCCAGGGCGTAAAACCATTGAAATATACTTTCAAAAATGCGATATTTGCCGAAAACGTTGTTTGTGGAGGATTAAAAAAATGATTAAATGCATTGGTAAGTTAAATATGTATAGGTACACAACATCGTAAGATGGATGACGGACACTAATTGAATTTACCGTGCAAATTTCGGATACGGTTTTCTGTGTAATATTGAAATGTTGCAGCCTGCAAAAACATATTCCACAAACGGTGTTTGGCGGCGACAGTGGTAGTTCCTACAGTTGAAGATTATAATGACGAAAATAATAATTTTTTAGACTAAGTTACGGAATATTGTTCATCAGGTAAATATGATTATTCAATTACTAAAGACCTAAAAATTACTTAAATTATTTTGTTAATGACTTTTATTTTAGCTACACCCATTAATAAAATTTTGGAAAATTGTGAGATAATTGGAGCTATATCACTAATAGATAATAGTTTTTACAGAGTCAAAATTATAAGAAAAATAGAGATGACTATTTATTTAATCCAGTATATTGATTTCGGTGACAAGGATAATGTATCTTTGTCATATATATTTGAAATTTCCAAATATTTGATGGTAGTATATTGATTTACAATCGTTAAAGTATATTATTCGTTTTTTATGTAAGCCTAATACGAAAATTAAACTTACTTTAATGTAAAACTTACTACAATGTTTCATATTTAGCATTTATATAAGAAATTAACCCATTTTAAATTAGATAAATATTTTAGAATTAATTCAATAATTTAATTTATATTCTGAATATTTGTTTTCTACTATTTATTTAAATTTGTCTACTATTAAAATATGTTATTGGTACTCTGTGTAGTAAAAATATACCGGAATATTTAGATAACACCATATTACATTTTTAAAATTGTATAAATTGCAATTTTATTAATTTCCAATTTAGGAATTGTCTTCAAAACAGTCTCATAATGATGTAATTTTAAGTACGGTTTATGATACTGAAAATGTGAATGAACGGATAAATGAATTGTTGAATACCTATAGTTCATCTCTGGCAGAAGTAATAAATAAATCTGCCCCAGGTAAAGAATATAATTTGTGTAACGATATAATTAAGTTTATTATTAAAAAAAGTAGAATAATTTGTGCATTAAATTTAATATTTTTTCTTAAGTTAAGTGATAATGACATTTAAATTTACTAGTAAAATAGTTTGTTAGTGTTTAGTACTTTGACTATTACAACACAAAATTTTTGTACTTGTGTTAGATAATTTTCCAAACTTTAAATTCTATAAATTTAAGTTTGAGGAAAAACAATAATTTATAAAACTGGAAATCAAGTTTGAGGCATTGGTTTCATTTGCCGTTAAAGATAATTCTTCTAAAAGCATGTATTAATTCTTTTATGTAATACATGAAAGATGTACAGATATTTAAAGTTAAAAAAAAATACATGTATTACATAAATTAAATAATAAAGTAAATGATGTTAGTTATAATGTTCTGTTAATTGATTATGGAATAACAGAAAAGATGTTAGTTTGTCTCATATTGTGTCTTTTCAACTGAAATAAAACAGGTTTATTTATCAATTTAAATTGATATATAATATAATTTTTTGGTTTTACAATTGAATGATTGATTTTATAATATACAGATAATATATTATAAATTCTTGTTATGATTTTAGGCTTAAATAAATTTTATATGTTATAATTAAATATATTCAATCTTTTTATACAATTACAATTACTTAATGGCATTATTTTATTATTATCTGGTTGTAAATTGTCCAGTGGTGTAGAGAGACTCGTTGACGCCCCTGGCAAACCTAGGAAAATGCTCCTTTTTAGCGATTAAAAAATTGACGAAAATACGGAATGATATTTTTTAACATTTATTTTTTATATATATATTTAGGTAATACAAAACTATTTAAATTCAATTATTAGTTATTATTACAATGTAAATTTCTAACTTAAAAATTTTCTTTTCTTGTTTTAAGGCTAGAGAATTCATCAGTGATTTCGTCATATGAAATTTGTCTAGCAAATTCATGTTTTATGGATAAAATTGCCATGCTTGTTAGTCTCTCTTGTCCAATAGTTGATCATAAGTAATTTTTTATTAGTTTATGTTTACCAAAACATCTTTCACAACTTTCAGTTGTTACTGGAATAGTGAGAAATATTCTTAACGCTATTTCTATGTTAAGATAAAGCACAAATTTGCGCCCCTGGCGTAGGCACAGTTCGCCATACCCTTGCTACGCCACTGATATTGTCATACATACTTTTAAACTATATATATTAATAAATATAAAAGTACTTGGGCAAGTCAGAAATCCAACTTTTTCAATACTTTTTTTGTATATATTTTTATTCACATATTATAGTCAGGGTTAAAACTTTAATTGTCCATGTAGATTAATATATAATATACATACTTGCGTCAGGTGTACGCTTGGGCATGTACAATGGATACCTTAATTATCATTATAGTATACTATCTATATATATTATCTGTGCATACCATCTAATAAAAAAGTCTTAGGTAACAGGATAACACTACAAAATATAATTAATCTACATTTACATTTTTTTAACCCTATAATTTTATATTTGGAATGGGTGGAGACTCAAAAGCATGAATTATAAAACGTCTCCAATTTAAGACTTTGAATTGATTATGGCTATTTAGAAATAATAAAAAAAACTATCCGGGAACTTAAGCAATTCTAAATGTATCAGTGAAAAGTACTATTTACATTTATATTCATTTTTAAATTTATAAAAAATTTAGATTAAAAACTAAGGTTTTTTACGACTATATACCACCTAGTTATATGACCAACCTAGTAGAACCTTACTGCTCTAATTTGAATTTTGACTAAAAACAATAATATATCATTTTTAATTTGATGATTTCATTAATTTATATGAATTTACAAAAACTAAAAAAAATATATAATAGTTAAATTATTTATTTATATGAAGATGCATATCAAATGAAATTATTTGTATGCATATGGCAATGGCAAATAAGTTATTATGCCTACAACTACATTACATTTAATTTTTATACATAAAATATAATAATTAATAATGTAAATTAAAAATATATATATTATTAACTATAAATTAGTAGTCTAGTAAATACACGTCTAAAATAAATATTCTAAAGCTTAATATTTATTCGTTTTAATGACTGTGTGGGCAATTAAAAATAAGAAGACCATTACCATCATCCCAAAGCCATTCAGAACCAATGACTCAGTTGAATATTGTCGATATTGTTCTTTTCTAAAACAAGATTTATATAAATACATAATTTATTTAATGTCAAACCATACTTATATTGTATTGACTTATGAATAATTACGTATTAGGTGTGCGACGTATAGTTCTTAGAAATAGTTTTTATTTTTATTTATTTATAAGAATATATTTATAATCTAGTTTTACAATAATCAGTAAGTTTGATTTTTAAATATTTTTAAATAACATTAAAATATTGGAATAGAAAGACCCTTAGTCGACAAGAAATTACATTAGGTTAATTATTTGGTATTATTTAATTGTTTTTTTTTTTTTTTGTATCTCATGTATTTAGCATGTCTCGGTGCCACAGCCTTTTTAATTTTCTGGGAGCGTGTATTGCAGAGGATAAATTTTGGATTAAAGGATTATAATGAATGTGTAGTTTGGAAAAGAATTTGGTATAATAATGGGATTTGGCCAAAACGTTAAGAGTAGGTAGTTTTAAATCTTTGTGGAGGTTTTTATTTGTTACGTTCCAAGGGGAGGAGGTTATTAGACGCAAGATTATGGATTAAAAAGCTTGTAGAGTTCTGGGATTAGAAGGTTTAGAAGACCCCAATAGTTGAATGCCATAGAGCCAGACCGGATGGATTATCACTTTATATATTGTCACCTTGTTTGTTAGGGATTAATTAATTTGTAAATAAAATACTTTCTATTTCTATGATACTTTATGAATACAAAATTTAATTAATTGTATTTAATGTATTTAATTTACATGAATTGCTTGTATAAAATATATATTTAATCAACTGCACTATAAATGTGATTATTTCTAGTGGTTTTATCTCATCATTTTATCTCCAGAAAAGTCTTTACTAATTCCTACAACTATTTGTTTTTGAGATTAGGAAATAAATACCCCAAAAGACTAATACTCCATATATTTTTATCTTATGCATAGCAAAATATGACGTACTGACATGTGAAATGCGAGGTACCAATAAATTATATGATTTCTTATTAAAAATACCTACAAGAATATCTACTATTAAAATATTTTTAAAATGTTAACTGCTTTTGAACATGTTCACTCGTAGTCTCATAGGTACTGTAAATAGAACGTAATTAAAAATACATACAACTATTAAGAATTAAAAAAAAAAATTATATCTGTTGGTTTTATAATGAGATAAAATAACAAAGAATTTACTTGTTCTAACAAAACAATAAAAATAATAAAGCGCAGTTACTTGTAGCTACTTGTTATCTAATATCATTGTAGAAAATTGCTAATATGTACAATATCACAGTACGTTATAAATCTAGAAATATCTATGGCTGGTACTGGTAGTTGGTCGACCATTTAATAACGAACGATTTATTTATATTTTATAAAAAAAAGTCTTTGTATAATGATGAATTTGTTATTAATAATAACAAATTGATAATTTGGATTACGTTTAGGTATATTATGAATTGTTCAATATGGATTTCTTATGACTTATGATTACTTACTAAAATTGAACAACATTCAATAACATAAGTAAAAGTAATTCAGTAAGCATGAATAAAAGGTATAGTTGTTATATAGCCTCATAACTACGAAGTACATTTGTGAAGTATTTTTATATTAAAACAAAAATTATTGTCAATATATTATTTTAAATAGTTATGAACTCATGAACGTTATAATATTTGCGAGCATAGTTATCTTGATCAGTGGTGCTATTTGATTTACTAAACGTGTCAAATTTAAGCAGATAATTTGTTTTATTCATGGGCCACTTTTAGTAATGACTACTTCATCACAAATCATTTAACAAGTCCTAATAATGTGTGTTCATCACAGCAGTTCTCAATTATGTACTATTAATTATTTGCTATTAATTTCTATCATATATTATTTATTAATTATATTCTATAGTAGGTATTATACCCCCAGTTGCAAAACTATTATTTAAAATTGATTCAGGTTATCATTTAGAAACTATACTACCTAATATATATATATATTTATTTTTAATAATAATTATGTACAATTAGGTGTATAAGTAATATTTAAAGTACAATTGTTGTGTAGAATTTAAAAAAAATTAAACATTCAAATACATATTCAGCCTATAATGATGTTTTTAACGAAAAAAAAATCAAATGTCGTTCTAGCTTTCTGGAACATATCAAAGGATATATATGTGATATACACTCGTACCCCCAAAAATGATGTTCGCTTGTCTTGACACGTGGCAATTCTACTAAATATAATACTCACATGACACTGTATATTGGTATGTATTTATCGTACATATTTGTATACAAATTTGTATCCATCGTATTATAGTAATATTATGTACCTGTACAGGTGGATTAATGGGGAGGGGGGGAACTGAAGCTCTTAAGTATTTAACATATTTAAACTTTAATTTTCAGTTTAATTAATATTGATTGATAAGAAGCAAATTCTTCTATACGTAGTCTTATAACGATATAATACTGTAATATAATATTTCATAATATAATAGTTCATAATGTTCATATTATATATTGGCATACTAGTCATACTACTCATCGCTTTATCAGTTAATCACCATTCAACTGCAATTGATTTATGATTTTATGTTATAAAAATAATATAAAGTGTATTTTCGTATACCAAAAGTAAACCTTTACTAAAATTTTAACTCCTAACATATTTTTATACAGTTTTAAATATTCATAAATAAATACTTGTAAATATTGAGGAAGTAATAATCATAGTTTCAGGATCATCTAGAAGGAAAAAGACTAAGAATTGCTTAAATAAATTTATCGTTTTGGTGTAAAAACCACATAATGTACTTTTATTTAATTTACTATTTATTTTATTTATTCTGTTTAAATATTATGCACTTTCTTCTGGGTATACCTATAGTTAGTCTGAACAATGAAAGTGTATTGTCATGTTTGTTGTTATTATTATTTTAAAATGTATGCGTGTATGATGGATTGTTTATTCTCTAAACAAAATCAGTGCCATTGCTTTTACGCATTGGGAATACATTTTTTCGTCTAGCCTCTACCCTTTTTTTAATTCCTACAGATCCGTTACTGTGTACCCGTATTGTATGCAGATTAATACTTACAATGAATGCATTGCATGGTGGTTGATGCCAGAAATAAGGCAGATGGTCGAAACCAGAACGGTGTACAAGCTGAAAATCTTGCCCAGGGGTAAGCCCAAATTGTACAGACATGGCATCATGAAAGCCAAGACTGCGCTCAACCACTGGACTGTGAACATCGTCGCGGCAAGTACGCCGGTCCACGAGTGTATCGAGAACACATGGCCCTCGTAGAACTTGCTGTGCTTAGGCTTGCCCGATTCCTTGTGCACGTACATGGCGTACAACCCCAATGCGGACACGATGTACGCGAATGTGTGTAACATAATGTACGTCAACGTCACGCTGGATTTTTTGCTTCTTCTTATCATGAAAATGGCTGTGAAAATGTTACACGGTTGTAGCAACAGATATATTGTCCATATAAACAATACTATGTATAATATGCATACGGTTGACGCAAATATATGCTAGCCATCAAAGGACACTATAATGTTCAACAGTAAACTACAATATTATATGTATGGACTGCTGCAAGAATTTGATGAGCTACTGGAAGTTGGGCTATATCTACAGTGTTTCCCAACCTGGAGCCCCCCTGAAGGGCGGGTATAAATTGCTGGGAAAGTGCAAGCAGTCATCACAAAATTAAATTTTACGATTTAAGGAAAAAATCAAACATTATTAATGAACAGTAATCGTTATCGTGTACCTATCGATAAAGATGCCACTAAACGACTATTTTGTATAATGTATAGATTACATTTGATAAGTGTTTGCAAAAAGGTGATCATTTTTTTTTATAATAGAAATTTTTGAAAATTTTCAACAGGGGTAGGGGCGTAGAACACAGTGGTGTATTTACGGGGGGTGATTTGGGTGATATATCATTCCTTAGAACCTTTTTTTTTATTCATTTCACTTTTCTTATTTTTCTTTTAAGAGGACGCCACACCACCCGTAATTTGATTATAAAAAGTGTTTTACGCGGGACAACTTTTTTTGCACTATATTTTGTTGTAGAGTTACCAAGCTACCAAGCCGCACGAAAACACCTAACAGCGCATTCTATCGGTCGTTGTACACGTTTCACTTTTGGTGTGACGTCCTCTTAAATGCTTGAGCCGTAAGTCCGTAACGGTATTCTTAGTATTTCTTAGTATTCCATCAGTCCGTTAATAATAATAGTTAATAATATACATAGACAATATAGTTATTAGTAGTTTCAAGAAAATCGTGAACATTAGATAATTATGATGAATTATTATTATTATCGTTTAATATCCTAATGTTCATGGTTAGTTTATATAATATCTATTAATCTATTTTATCTGTGATTATTTAATTTATAGTTAATACTATATTAGTGATCTATTTGTGATCCAGCATATACTTATTAAGTACGAAAATAAATGTTTAATATTATTAATGTTGGTATAGTTTTAAATAAAATCATGTTATATATAAGTGCAGTTTACGGAAACAGGAAAAGTATGATAACAAGATCCTCCTAGAAGATATTTGTTCCCTTGGCTCCTAATGTACAAAATAGTTATGGTTATATCACCCCCTAGAAAAAAATCTTGGATACGCCACTGGTAGAACAGAAGAGGTTGGAAATCACTGTACTTTATAGAATCATCGAAGACCGATTTTCGAAAATCAATACTTTCGCGGGCCATATTGTATAATATTTACATACGTAATTAATAATACATTATATACGTTATACATAATGACTCATTGCAGTAAACACATCATGTATTCATGCTAAATAAGTTTATACATGTTATACTTAAATACATATCATTATAAATTATTCTTATTTGGTAGCTATATGTACTTTTATATTTTTGTTCTAATGAGTGTAACCTATGACTAATATTTGTTACATAATTTACACGTAGGTACATAATATACTACTTAATTACATTTATGTATTGGAAGCAATATGAACTAAATGGAAAATTCACGTTTTAAAAAAAAAGAAAAGGGGCACAAACTGTCTTATCAATCACTGATATTAATTGTTTTTTGTGGTTATCAAACAAACGAAAAAAAATAACGTATCACATCGTTAGCTATAATATAATATAGTCTGTTTGTATTGGACTTACAATTGGCATAAAGATATATAAATCCGAAGGTGGTCAGCGAGTAATGCCAATTGGAAAATTGATCTTTAGTAATAGACGTCGTGTTGTTTTCCAAAGTCGTCTCAAAGTATCCATTTCTATATATAATGGATCGGCAAATAATCGTGGTCACGCAAGTGAGTCCGACAGCTTGAAATATTGTCCAAAAACACAGACCAACGGAGCCGTTATCATCGCCGTTTTTTCGATCTAAAATCACACGACTCCTAGACCTGAGTATATTATTTTATATTTATACATATAATTGCTAAATCATAATAAATTAGATTAAATATATAATGATGTCCTGCAATTTTTCACTATTTACGCAACATAGCAAAGTAACAATCGTCGATCCAATTAAAAATTCAAGACAATACCGTCTCAAACACAATATATATCTCACTCTGTACGCACTCGTCTATTATAAAAATGTTATTATGTTTTTTGTTTTATAATATCTCTAGTATCAATCGAAATAATTATTATTAACAAAATTTTAAAATGTTCAACTATTTGTTAATTTATCATTTTACGAGGCTATGTGGTTCCATATTGTCTCACTAAATATGATACGATACATTTTGTCCATGTTATATTATGTGAATTACTTATACTTTGAAGCATTGAATTACTTACTCAACAAAATAAAAACATTCAATGCAGAAGTGCTTTGTTAAAACTATTTCATACTTTAAAGTTTTAAATAGAGATTAAGTAAATAAATATGTAAGAATAACTTTACCATGATCGTATAGAGCGGGATGAGACTGAGGTTTGAAGCCGTCTGAAAAATAAATTAAGCATATAAAAAACGTATGTATTATATTATTCAAAATGGATGAAGTACCTATTGTTCATATTTTTTTATTATCTCTGAATCTCTCAATAAAACCTATTGTAATTTATGTACTTATTCATATTTCTTTATGAACAACAGTCAACAAGTAATGAACATTAGCACATCAACAAAAAATCAGTTAGACTGCAAACACTACTGTGCACAACTACATATGTATTTCATCGAAAAGATAAATGTACTATTTTAATTTTGATATTTAAATACAATTCCAATATTGGAATTCATATATTTTGAAAGATATATATATATATTATATGTACATTATGTATGATATGCGAGTTAAGAAAATTTTATTTTTTCATTTGAAATTTAAAACATTTATAAGGCCATAGATCTATAAAATATACAAAATATTTACTACCTACCACTATTAAAAAAAAAAAGAACGGGTGGACCTCGCTTTGCTGTACTGTTGGGGGTGGAGTTTACCTCGTTTATAGGATAGGTCATTATTACAATGGATTTATTAAATTTGAATGCAATGATAGATATCATTGTATACGAATAACGATTCTGAACGGAGTTAATATGTTTGTCTAAAATGTGTATATAA